>PVIR01002718.1:0-98204 GCA_004026965.1 Petromus typicus
AAAAAGCTTCAACACAGCAAAAGAAGCCACCCGAACAGCAAAAAAGACAATCAACAATATGGAAAAAAATCTTTACTAGCAATTTCTCTGACAAAGGGCTACTATCTAGAATATATAAAGAGCTTTTAAAAAATCAGCCTCCCCCCTCAAATTTAAAGACACAATTCAAAAATGGGCATCTGAAATAACAAACACTTTTTTTTTTTTTTTTTTTTTAAGGTTTTTTGAGACAGGGTCTCGCTTTTGTGGTTCAGGCTGGCCCTGAGCTCAGCCTCCAACTCACATCACAATCCTCCTGCCTCTGCCTCCCGAGTGCTGGGATTACAGGCGTGAGCCACCACGCCCGGCACTGTGGTATGTGGTACTAATTGCTGCTGGGTGTGGGTCTCCACACCCAGTATTGTTATGTGGTTACCGGGGAATCGAACCCGGGCCCTTGTGCTTGCAAGACAGGCGCCAGAACCACTGAGCTAACTCCCCGGCCCCAACAAACACTTTTCAGAAGAAGAACTAAAAGCAGCCAAGAAGCATATGAAGAAATGCTTGACATTAATGGTTATTCAAGAGATACAGATAAAAACAACACTAAGATTCCATCTCATTCCACAAATTGTGAAATTAGGCAGCAATAAATGCTGGTAGGCTGTGGAAAGGCAGAACACTTCTCCACTACTGGTGGGAACATAGACTTGTGCAACCACTGTGGAGATACCTCACAAAACTAGGATCAGAAGTCCATTTGACCTTGCTATTCCCCTGCTAGGAATATATACAAAATAATCAAAAGAATCATATTAGCAACATATGTGTGCCCATGTTCATAGCAGCTCAGTTTGTGATAACTAAATCTTGGAAACAACCCCTATGGCCATCATTTGGAAACTAGATAAAGATGTGGTTTACTTTTTAAATGGAGTATTACTCTGCCATAATAACTGATTAAGTTTGAGTCATTTATACTCCAATGAATGTACCTTGAGGACATCCTCAGAAGTGAAAAAATAGGGCACATACATGCAAATACTTCATCTTTTCTCTGGTCTGAGAAAATAAAGATGTAAATGAGTTCTAGAATGTATGATAGATATTATAAAATAGATAATATTCAAAGGGAAAATGGTGTGGGAAAGTAATAAGGGGAAAGAAAAAATATGATGTTAAAAAAAAGAAAACATATGTAATTACGGAGTGGTAGGATTGTAGGGTGGGTAGAGGAATGGGTAAAAATGAGAATTAACTCATGTAATATACTGGTACAAATTGCCAATGTTGAGTGTGATGGTGATCATGTATATAAAATGTACCAATAAATAATTCAATTTTTTAAAAAACACATTAAAATGTCAGAGGCTTAAAAAGAAAGAATTCTAAGACAAAATTTCATAGAGATTTGAGACATTGCTGAAAGCCTGAACCAAAAGCAGATGACAAGAATATCTGCAGCAAATCCCACTTTTCAGTGGCAATACAGCTCACTGCTTTAGGATAATTAAATACAAAGACAGAACAAATGTTGCTAGAGATGTGATGAAGGCTAATGTCTTACTAACTCGGCAGCTCTTCTCATATAGATGCAAATTGTCCAGACTGACGGTATAAAGAAAATGACTTTTCAACTTTAATGACAACAAACACAACCAGTTAAGTATTTACAAAACTACCATGGGCTACACAGATGAAACTCTAGTTGGAAGCTGAAATTTCCTAGAAAGCCCGTTCTGATCACACAGCTGCAATGACAAGCAAACACCCTGGGAGTGATCCAGAGGAGGAGGATTTCACATGCAGTAAACCAACATTCTAACTGCTCCACCGAGAATGACTTGCCATGGAAAACAAAAAAGGCTAGTGATTTAGTAAAAACTGGAGTATTCAAAGACTATCATTCTACATCACAGATTCTTTTCCTTACGAGTTGGCATATAAACTTGTTTTTAAAAGATCTTTATTTCACTGGAGATGCAATTTTTGATGAAAGAACACTTTCTATAGAGATTCTTGAATACTGGTGATCATAGATATGAATTATTAATATCTATATCATTTATTAAATCATTTTGACCCCAATTATTTAAAGATTAAATTTTGACCTCCAGACTTTCTTGTCTTTATCTTTGGAATATGTGATGCTTTTATTCCTTCTTTCCAATGCATATTTTTAAAGAAATGAACCAGATGTGATGGCCTACACATATAATCTCAGAATTCTGGAAGGCTGAGGCAGGAGGACAGCAAGTCTGAGTCCAACCCAGGCAGCTTAGACTCAGCAAGATCCTTTCTCAAAAAGAAGAACAAAAAAAGCTGAGAATGCAGCTCCACCTGAAGTCTCTCAGTCCAGTCTCCAGTACACACACACACACACACACACGTGCACATGCATGCACACACACACACAACACAACACACACACGCGCACATGCACGCACACACACAACACAACGCACACATCCATGCACATGCACACACACACACGCACACACGCACGTGCACACACACACACACACACACACAAAGAAGCCTTAAAAATGCTATGTGTGAAGAAAGCTTTGTACATGGAAAAATATCTTCATTGAGTTTTAAGAGCCTGAGTACATCAGTTTCTACTTGCCATCAAAAATATACCTGCTAGAAATTCATGGAAAACAATTTAAATTATTTATAAATTTTTTATAAATTTTATTATTCATAAATAAGTCATTGACAGGTTTGAAAGTAAATTTTTAAATACTAAATGACTCGGTTTATTTTATATTAAAGCTAAAATACATATGGTTTCATTTAACTTTTAGAAACTTTAGTCTTATTACAATGAATTTTTCTGAAAATATATCTCCAATGGTAATATACAGTATATATCCACAGTGACATTCCTATTGAGAATATACAGCATTTGTAAACATTAGCTTAGAGAGCTGGTGCTTGTCACAAAAATAAACAAAACAGTCAATCAGTCAAGAGCGCCGAGGTGTAGCTTTGTGCTTCTTCCTCCACATTCAGGGCTCTTGGCTTCAAACAAAGCCAAGGAAATGCCCAGAGAACAAGTCTGCTGAATGCAATACAAGGCAAGCTCTCATGCAGTACCGCGCAACTGCACAAGGGGATGACAAAAGTCTCTGTGAACAGATATGGAGTATAAACAAATGTAAAACCACACTGAAGGTGAATGGAAGAAGACAGAGTCTAATCCAAATTTCTAATAATCTTAATGTTATTGTCTATGTATCTTCAGTCTGAGATGAGGATACTGGGGAGGGGTGCAAAGTGCAAAAAAAAATCTCAATTTGTAGGATTATTACAGTGCCATAAGGAAGCAATTCTAAACAAATTCTATGCTCGTGTAGAGCTATCCTAAGGAACAAATGTTCTCAAGTATCAAGAATCATGGCTGTTGCTTGAGACAAATGGAGAGTCAGAAAGGTAAGAAATTCCCTGAGCAAATGAATCAGATTTGAAGCCTCTGAGGAAACTCATTTCCTTAAATACGAATGTGTTTCTGCATGACTAACTGTAAGCTTTGTCAACATATCTCTGTGATATTAATTTTAAATACACACAAGTCTCTAATATGCAATATTCTTTGCAGTACAGTCATCAGTCCAACCTAGCTGAGACATAACACAAGCAATGAACAAATGCATCCTGAGTGTGATGGCCCAGCCCTGTGATCCTAGCACTCTGGGAAGATGAGGCAGGAGTACAAGTTGAAGCTCA
Source organism: Petromus typicus (assembly GCA_004026965.1). Lineage (NCBI taxonomy): Eukaryota > Metazoa > Chordata > Mammalia > Rodentia > Petromuridae > Petromus > Petromus typicus. The sequence goes on from PVIR01002718.1 coordinate 3,712, forward strand.
GTATAGACTTACCAAGACTCGTCTCAAAATAAAAGATAAGGAAGTGTGATGTAGCTCGGTGCGAAGGCCTGTGTTCAATCCTCAGTTCAGATAAAAAAGAATCAAAATAATCTGCCATCCTAAAAATTTTAGCTATCGCTATAGACAATTACTCCTACATGTATGTAACACAGAATTGCTATTTCAGTCCTAACATATTTGCAATAATTGAAATGACTGTGATTGCAGAATGATCAAAAGTGACTAATGTGATTCTCTCTTTAACTGCTTATAATCACACTTTTAATATACAGCTTTTTAAATTATTTTATTTTTCTGATTGCTATGTTATTTCTGGTTGTATTAATTAAAATGCAATGTTTTATCTATTGAATTTATTGATTGAAAATGGATTTATTTCTGTCTTGATTCTCAAGTCTTTTTAGAAATGTACTGCAACATTTTCTTGGAAGGAGCAGGTCCTGGGGAGGGAAAGCACCCAGGCTGCGCTGAGCTCCAGGTGGGGCTGAAACTCAGAGGCCTCCTGCCTTTGTGTCCCAGGGTGCAAGAACTACAGGCACGCATACCGACATCCAGCTTTTTCTAAGTCTTTATTTTCTCATATTATTAGTTACAGTTTGAAATTTAAAGTAATTGTTTCCTTTGTCCTGGAGAATTTGACAGGCAGCCCGCTCTGCCTCAAGAAACAACTAGCAATGAAACTCTGGGTTTGCAGAGCTACTCTTAACCTTAGCATCAATTCCAAGTCATTTTCTAAGTTGATTGACCAAGGATATTTTTACCTGCCATGTGTGCCAGTTCCTGCAGCCCACTAGTGTTGACACCTGTGCATCCAGGAGAGTCAGTCTTGTTTATCAGCTTCACTGGATTGAGAGAAACCTAAAAAATCAGTAAAAATATTCTCCGGGTGGGTCCCCAAGCATGACTGGCATGTGGTGACCTGCTCTGACTGTGGGTGGCTCATCCCTGCTGGTGGCACAGATAGGACAGAACACAGAAGAGGAAAGCGTGAGCATTCTCGTCCTCTGCCTCTCTGAGCTGGCACAATTTTTGCTGCTGTTATGAGCTGTAGACATCAGGTGCCAGAGTTTTCTGCCCTAGATTGTGGACTTACCCAAGTGGCTCTACAGTTTCCAGATCTTCAGCCTTTGGGTTGTCTCAGCTTCTCAGACCAAGGAGCAGTTTCTGGTTTTCCCATCTCTCCACCTTGCGCACTGCCACTGTGTGCCTCCATTCAACCTCTGATTATGTAAACCAATCTCAGAAATCCCCTCCTTTGTGTGTGTGTGTGTGTGTGTGTGTGTGTGTGTGTGTGTGTGTGTGTGTGTGGTTCCTCTGGAAAACTCTAATGTATGAACACATTCAGTTCTTTAAATATGATGAGTAGTATCTATTATACTTTAAATTTACCATCTAGTCATTGCAGATTAGAACAAGAATACTTGTAACTATTTTTGTTGTTTCTATGAAATGTCTGCTCATCATTTATTGCTATTTATCTGTTTTTTATTTGGCTTTGTGCATGCACGTGTGTGTGCCTGTCTGTGCATGAGTTTGGGGGAAGTATTGAGGACTGAATTTAAGGTCTTTTCAAGTTTTTTTGTTTTTGTTTGTTTGGCAGGGTCTTCCTATATGGTCCAAGCTAGCCTTGAACTAATCACCATCATTCAGATTCAGCCTCCCTGGTGCTTGGATTACACAAGTGTATTACCATGCCTGATTGCCTTTATGATTTCAAGATAGGACTGTGTCAAGTTACCCAGATGATCTGAAACTTGAGGTCCCTGTACCTGAGCTTCATGGAGCTTGGGTCATTATTTGTACTACCAAGCCCAGCAATAATCTTTTTCTAACTGACTCTCACCTACTTTTTATATATATATTGTAGTATCCAAATACAATGCAATTAGTTTCCTCCCACTTTTGAATAGTTTTGTCACTCTTTTTAGAGCACCTATACATTGAGAAAGCTCTTATTTGAAAAAATAAAATGTATCAATCTCTCTTTATGGTTGTGGTTCATGTTCAAGTATTCCTTTCATGGAAAGACATCAGAGAGTTATTCATATTCATAAAGAGAGCATTTGCTTAGCATGTACTAGGCCCTGCATTGCTAACAGTAAATTTAAAAAATCAGTAAATAAGAATTTTATTTTCAAGTGTGAGGAAGGAACAAGTTTTATCTTTTCTATATTAATGACTAATATTCTCCACACCCATTGTCCAAAGAAAAGAATGTATGAGTTATCAGTGAGCATTTTGCTTCAGAAATCAATTTCTGAACTAACAACACTACATTACAATAAGGCCAAAGCAGATCTCAGTATCTGATTGGGCGAGGCAGCCTTCATCATTCTGTTTTTTCAGGAATGAGGTAGCAACTGCTGTCCGTTTGACCTACTGTACAAATGTTAAAATGAACTACTCAGTTTTCATCTGGTCTTGGTGGAACTCAGTAAGATAACATTAAATCATAGGCCAATTCAAGGAAAGGGTCGTTTTAAAAAATCTCTCCTCATGTAATAGACTATGATTCTCCATTTACATAAATAAATATCTTCAAATGTTTAACAATACAATTTTAGAATTTTCCACATTAAAAAGTTTGCATTTTTTTCATTAAAGTACCTTGTAATTTGTTGCTTTTATAATAGAACATTTTTCAAGTTAAAAAATTAGCTACTTACTAATATACAGAAATGTACTGGAATATTCATTTTTATTTTATAGCAGAAACTCATAAAAAAAGTGTTCAGTTTTTTTTCTTTTGTCTAAACAGGAAATCATATCTTTATACACAAGTTGAAGTTGATTTATGTCCATTTACAATCTACCAACTTTTTCTCCTTTCTGGTGCCCTAGCTACAACCTATAATACAATGTGAAACCGATATAGGGAAAACATATTGTTTCTTTATTCTAGATTTAATGTTTAATGTTTTATTAAAATCATTTGGTAGCTATACTTTAACATAACTTTTCTTCTATTTTATTGAATATATTATATTACTCTATTTCTAAATGCTTTACTTGGAAATATATCTCATCTATTTTCATATGTAATATTTCTACATTTGTTTCTACATTGGTAGTATTCCGTGTTTTGGTGTGTGGCATTTTCAGGATGATTCGTTGTTAATTTAACTGTGATTTCTTCTCAGAAACATTAATTATTTAAGTACATTCACAAATGGGAGCTTTCTATATTTAACTATCAAATTCTATCTTAGTTGATCTAAAATCAGAGAACATGGTTATTTAACACTGTCTTTTGAAATGCATAAAATCTACATACAGTATTTACTGTTTGGCTTTCAGCTGTGTTGTCGCTGCTATTTGGTGATTTTGCTGATCAATATGAGAATGGTTTATATAGTTATGTAAAATTCTCCTATTATAATTGCTGCATCCTAGAGACTCCATGAGTAATTATTTTAAAGCATACATAATGGTTTAAAATTATATCTTCTCGGGCCGGGGAGTTAGCTCAGTGGCTCCGGCACCTGTCTCGCAAGCGCAAGGACCCGAGTTCGATTCCCCGGTAACCACATAACAATACTGGGTGTGGAGACCCACACCCAGCAGCAACCAGTACCACATACCACAGTGCCAGGCGTGGTGGCTCACCCCTGTAGTCCCAGCACTCGGGAGGCAGAGGCAGGAGGATTGTGATGTGAGTTTGAGGCTGAGCTCAGGGCCAGCCTGAACCACAAAGCGAGACCCTATCTCCAAAAAAACCTAAAAAAATAAAATAAAATAAAATTATATCTTCTCTTTGACTTGAAATTTTGTCTTCAGAATATTAATTTTCATGGAATATATACCATCAAGATTTAATGACTTAAAACAAAAATAAAAGTATATAATCTCAGTTTAATGGGCCAGGCCATGAGAGTAGTTCTGTGGGTGTTTCTGTTTTGTAATCTCTCAGCCGGTTATGTTCAAGATGTTTCCTGGCACAACACATCCAAACACTGGACTCGGGCTGAGGCTCACTGTGAAAGTGATTCACTCAATACATGGCAAATTGATGCTATCTGTGAGTGAGAGTTCTTGACCCATTAAATGCATACCTCTCCCCAGAGCTCCCTGAATGTCTGTGTCTTCACCACTAATCCAACAACACTCAAGAGAAAGCGATGGAGTCCTCATTATCTTTCTAAACTAACCTCACAAGCTAAGTGCTGTCATTCCTCAAATATCCTATTGGCTAAATCAGTCATGCCCGTTCATTTTTAAATGAAACTTTACAAGCCATGCAAGAAGAGAATTACACACAAAATATGCAAGGAATCACTGGGATAGCTTCAAGGCTGGCTGCCCCAAGAAGTAATGTTTGCCTTTAAAATCTGCATTTTCTGTTACTTTAAATATAAAACCTTTTTACAAAAACATTATCAGTGTATTATTTCTCTTCCTGTTTTTTAGACATTTCTGTATTTTTTATTTAGGTGAGTCTCTATAAGAAATAGAACTGGAATTTGTTCTACTTTTTATTTTGTCTAATCATCCTCTTTAACTGAAAAATGCAGTCTACAGTTTTTGTTTTTATTTTGACTACCAATATATTTGGGTATGCTTCTACTATGTACTACTGAGATTGTCATTAATCCCAGAACTGTAGTATTAGATACCACTAACTGCATTATAAGAGGTTTATTTTACCTGTGGTGAGCAACAAAGAACAAGCAGTTATCCATTATATTGAATGTGAAAGCATAGCACAGTAAAAGCATACCCAAATTCCAGTTTATTTCTTTTTTAATTGTAGAATATATTAGAAGTGGAAGGATATATAAATATTTAATATTATATATATAACATATAATAATATATTATATTAAATATATAATATATATTATATAAAATACATATATAATGTATACTACTAATAATAAATGAAATATCAAGGAGTATTACCAAGAAAGAAAGAAAACCCTTGTGAGTTTATGAATGTCCCATTAGTACCTCTCTCCTATTATCTACCCATCCACCAGACATATAAGCAAAACTAATGTTAACCTGAGGTTTGAATCATTGTCTCTACCTTTAACATAAATAAAAGTAATACTTCTTCATTATATTAAAAATGTATCTAGATTTTCAAGTTTTTAACAGATATAAAAAGAAATATATTTCATATATTCTTCACTAATTTGCTAATTTGTTATATTTCTGAGACTGAACCTTGGTCTTAGATATCTACTAGTTTATCTGTTCTCAATGCAATGTAGTCTTCCACTGTGAGTAAACCAATGCTTTACTCACTGTACTGTTGATGCACGTTGATGTGGTTTGTTGATCTCTTCTATTAAATACTGTTTTCCTGACTCACACTTTGGTACACGTGTCTTCTCGTTTGCCTGGGACACGTATCTAGGAAAGAGACTGCTAACTAAAGTGCTCCCAGAGTTCAATTAAATTGGTAAATAAGAGCTACTTTATATGCATGCATATGTACACATACATTTGTAGGACTATTATATTTATGTTTTAGTATTTTCTCAAATATTTATCCTTATCTAAGTCAAAGAAGCATATGCTTTGAAATTTTAACCTATTTTATTAATAGTCATTCATGCAAAAGTTTTTATCGAGGTGTATTACATATGTCAGGTGCTCATCTAGGTGCCCATGTATTCTTACCATACAGCAGGTAGAGCCTATGTGCCTGTCACAGTAGACAACAACATCACAACACACACAGTGATCACAGGGAGGTCTGGGTACTGAGCACAGTATAAGTCTAGAACTCTGGAAGGCTGGGGCAAGAGGATCCCAAGTTTGAGCTTAGCTGTGGCAACCTGGCAACTTAGTAAGATCTTGTGTCAAAATTGAAAAAAAAAAAAAAAAACCATTAACAAGTGCTGGGAACATAAGTTCCTGGGAGGTTTTAGGTTCAATCTCCAATATCAAGAACAAAAAGCTCAAACAGCCAGTATATAATATGTTGTAAATTGTAGATAAAACTGCCATAAATATACTTATTATTACCTCACTTGTAATTACAATATGTTTGAACACTCACTTAAAACCTTTTTTTCCCAAAAATAAAAATCACTGAGCAACATGAGGAAGATTTAAAATGTTGAAATCTGATTTTTGTTTTTTATTAAAAATTAATCATTTGAGTTTCTCCTTCCCGTTATCACTGCGAGCCTGAAGGTGGCATCACATGATGAAGCTTTAACGGGTGACTGTAATACTCCCAAGTCCCCACTAAACATTAACCTAGTTCAATCAGTGTCCAAGAGTCCCACGGTACTTAACCAATCATTACCTCTTCTCATCTACTCTTTTCACTAAACAATCTTTCATCCTCCAAAAAATAAGGATTGTAATCATAGAAAAATTGTTCTGTACGGCAAAAAGATCATTCAGGCTCACACCACAGCCACAATGTAAGCGCGTCTCTGAGAGAAAACGTTCATCCCTGGCACACCCTACAAACAAACTGCTTCGTGACTGTGCATGCCACCCTGCTGAAGAAATTTTTCCAAGCTCACTTCCTGGTTCAAAGCAAAAGACAGGACACACAAGAAAGTTCTGATTAATTTGGGGAAGTTTTTCCTCTAAGGTGATCTCAAAGGAGAATATAATAACAGCTTAAAGTTAATGTTCTCAGAACCGTCCTTAAATGAAAAGTATGCTCTCAGTCTCGTGCTCACCACTGTACAGGAAAGCACAGGCCTGCGGAGTCTGCATGTGCCTACTTGACTATTTACATGGTTTCTACGTTAGACACAGAACCAGCGTTCAATTAACGAGGGCACAGCAGGGCACGGTCAACACCTAAGAGTAGCTATTTCTCAGTGGACACTATATGTTCAGCATTCACCAACTGTGATGATGACAAAGACACTGGGGAAACCAGAAGACCCCACAGGAGACACAACTGTCCGGAACCAACGGAATGAGCATTGGCGAATGGAGGTCAAAGGTGTTCCGATCAAAATAGCGAGGATCATAAAACTTTAACAACGGAACACATTTATAGGAGTAAATAATTATACTGTTGCATGTACAGTACATTCCAACAGGAACAGAAGAAATAATCAAAAGAAGTTTAATTTTTTTGAGTTTCTCCACTCAACTCTACCACAATCTTCATGAGCAATTTAATATCTACTTTTTGAATGTAATATTTATCACCAATTTGAAAAATAGAAAGGTTGATATTTATATTTAAAATAGATGGTATACCTTAACAAGTGAATTTTATGTAAACATATGTTTCCCTCATGACCTACTAATTCTACTCCTGAGAACAAACCCAAGAGAGGTGAGAGTTCAGAAAAGTACAATAACTGTGTTCCTGACATCTGTATTTATAAAAAGACTAGCTAAAAACTGAAATAACTCCAGGGACCACCAACAGTAAATCTGATATACGACAGAATAAGCACAAATAACAAGCCACTGATGTGCACAGCCACATGGTAAAATGTCTGAAATTAATCTGTCTAGGCAGGATGCCAATTCTGACTTTTTGAATGTCAGAGCTTGAACCAAGGCCTTGTGTATGTTACACCAGCGTTACACCACATCCCAGCCTTGATGGTACTTTTTAAGGTGGTAGGAAATTCTAAAGATGAGAAAAATTAAAGTCAACCTATGTTAACAATGAAAAATGATTTGATAAATTAAAAGAATTTCCTGGATTTCCCTCCGACATTTAGCTTTTTTAAAAAATTTAACCTCATAGCTTTTATTTTAATAATGATTTTTGTCATCGCTCAGGAAGCCTGGTGGCACATGCTGGAATCCCAGAACTCAGAAGGCTGAAGCAGGAGGATCACTGCAAGTTTGAGGCCAGCCTGCACTATACATTGAGTTTAAGGCCAGACTAAGCTACGTAGCAAAATCCTGTCTCAGAATAACAATAATGTTTTTCACATTATATCTGGAATAAAAAAATCTGTCAGACTTTTGTCACACTGCTAAAATTTTATCCAAATATCCTTTTGCCTCTTGCTCTCCTACCCTTTGTTTTACACTTTTCTAGCAGCTACTCCTTAAGCATGTGCTTTAGCAATCTCCCAGCCAGGTGGGCCTTCTTGGTTGTCACCACGATCAATAAATACAGAATAAGAAGTGTACAAACTAGAAGAAGCTCACAGAAATTAGGGATACACGATGAGGATCGGCTCATATGCGTGTAGCAGGTAGGAGTAAATTCAGAAAGCCTTGAAATGGAAAGGATAAACGCTCTAGGATTTAATGCAAGTAATTTGGCTTTTCTGGAGTGCTGAGAAAACCAGGATAGGATCAGAATCTAATCAATCAGGGAGAATTAGAGGAGGTAGGAGTTAGAGAGAAGGCAGAGAGAGGCTGGAGCAGCGGCAGATGCCTCAGTGGCACAACTGAGTCTGAACCACATTCCTAGTACAATGGAAAACCAAGTGGCGGGCTTTAAAGGTGAGACTGACATGTTCTTATTTATTCTCTGAGGGTGACCTGGAACAGAGATGGAAACAGACAGCGCTTAATAGGCTACTTCCGCTATCCAGGTAATGAGTAATTCTGCTTAGATAATGTGACAGCAGTAAAAGAAAAGTTAATTTCAAAACCTGAGCTCATTCAGAGGTAATACTTGCAAATATCTAACTGGCCAACAAACAGACAGGCTATATAAAGAAAAGAAAGATATTGAAGAAGACTCCGGTGTGTTGGATTAAGTGAGAAAATTTTAAAGATCTCATTTTCAATACCTGTTTTCAATATTATAAGAGGATACAAATCATAGAGAAGAAAATAATTTTTCCATTTATATAAGCAACTACTAAGTATCAGATATGACGGGGGTGGCATCTTATTTGTGTTGTTCAATCAGAGTTTTTAGGAAATCTATGAAAATCCTGACAACACCCTATGTTACAGCTGAGATGAGCAACTCAAGAATGAAAAAGGCCAATTTCTTGCCAAGGATTTGGGAAGCTCAGTTGCAAAGCCTATTTCCTGCAGGCTAAATGTCTATACCAGGACTCGATAATCTTTCTAAATCAATGAAGTGCTGTTCCTAAAATATTTACTGCAACATGACTAAAGTTATAACCTATCCTTAAACAGGTTCAGTGAAGTGAGCTCACTGCTTCAAACACCTGTGATTTGGAATTATCTATACTGCTGGTCAAACTGGTATTTGCAAGAGTGAGTCATGGAGCTTTTACTGCAACCTAGGTTGTTAGGGTTCTACCAGAGCAACTGAATCAGTATGTTTAATGCATAACTTCAAATACAGAGACTGCCCTTTGTGCCTTCCGGGCTGCATGTGTTTGTTTACCTCTTTGAATCAGGGCAGAGGAGATGCCACTGCGGACAGCATTCCTGGGCACTGGATTTACATCTTCATTTTGCTGTTTGCACAAACAGTAGTTTACTATCTTCCTTTTCCTGAGAGGAATAAAACCTAGCAGTTTCTGAGTCACCATTGAGTAGATTCAACACTTGTTACTTAAACTCAACCTTTACAATTTATAGCGACACGTGAATCCCTGTGCTATGACCTGGACCCAGCAGACAGAAGAAACCAGAAAGCAAGACATTTAAAATGTTCTCCAAGATGGAGACACAGTCACTGTCTTGCTTACATAACCTAAAAGTGGCACTGATTAGTTCATTCTCTGGCTCTGGCTCTCTCACTTTCTCTCTCTCTCTCTCTCTCTCTCACTTTTGGGGAAGTTTTTTGGGGGGGCATTCCCTCCTAGAGTTGGGAGTTGAACCCAAGGAACCACACATGGTAGGCAGGCATTCTACCTTTGATCTACATCCCCAATTTGCTTTCCCTTGGGGTACTCTCAATGGCACAAATGTACACATCCACAGGACTTCCCTCTACTGCTGCCTAATCGAACACAACACCATTTAATATAAGCCCAACATGTGAAAATAACAACCTGCATGTAAGTAGCAGACAGTAGAAATAATTTTTTAAAAATAAGTCATCTCTAGATTATTCATGGCAGAGTCTTTTTTTTTTTTTAAATCTCATCAGTTACTCCAGATAAAATCCTTATGCCAATTCAGTTTTGTCTTTGGACCTAGCTCAATGGACTGCCTCTAAAGAGAATACGCTAAGCCATTAATGAAGGCTGTGTGTTTCAGAGTGAGTGTTAAGAGAAAAGGAGATCCTCCAAATGTGAACATAAATGGTTTGGGTTCTAAATGTTTGGACTGGATCTATTGAATATACACACTAAAATATATTCGGGGATCATAATGAAGATAGAATATCTAATACCATCATGAGGCTAAATCACTTTATTATTACTCCGCAGCTATCGCCTGAATTGTGTGTCTCCCCTCAACCTACAGCCAAATTCTATGTTGAAGTCCTAAGGCCCCAATCTAAGTCCTAACTTTAAATTATGACTATATTTGGAGACAGTGCTATTACAGACACAACTGAGGTACAGTGCAGCCATATGCAACCTAATCCAGTATGACTAGTGTCCTTTAAAAATGAGACTAAGACAAAGAGGGCTCAGAGATGCAGAAGTGTCCGTGTGAAGAGACCATGAGAAGACAGCCACGGCAAGCTATGCAGAGGCCTCCAAAAGTACCAAATTGCTGACACCTCCGTCTTGGATCTGTGTTTTCCACAACCATAAGGAACAGAACTTGTGTTGCTTAAGATGTCCACCCTGCAGAATTATACTACAATAGCCCCAGCACACCAATTCATGCACCTAGTTCAGAAATTCATCCTTTACTTTTACGTGGGAAAAAAATGTATTTTTGAGATGAATTCTATGTATTTTCCCTGTTTCAAGAAAAAACTGTATTAAAAAGTGATACATAGGGGATATAGCTCAGTGGTTCCGCGTCTGTCTTGCAAGCGCAAGGACCTAAATTCGATCCTCAGTAACCACATATAATACTGGGTGTGGAGACTCATGCCCAGCAGCAACCAGTACCACATACCACAGTGCCGGGCGTGGTGGCTCACGCCTGTAATCCCAGCACTCGGGAGGCGGAGGCAGGAGGATTGCTGTGATGTGAGTTGGAGACTGAGCTCAGGGGCAGCCTGAACTACAAAGTGAGACCCTGTCTCAAAAAAAAAAAAAAAAAAAACCATAATCACTTGAATGTGTGTATTCTCACAGAAATTAACTTGTATAGCTCTAGATCTTATTAATGTACCACACTCTGCTCCTACTTTCTTCTCCTTTAAAAAAAAATTACCTTTACTAGTTTTGATAATTACTCCCCTTTGTTTATTATTGTTTACTTTGTTTTAAATTGACAAGTTGTTCAAGGCATAATAGTTTATTTCAGAAAGACATTTAGGATAAATAATGAAAATATAAGAAATTCTAAACCCTTAGGCTCTTTTATTTAGTTTAATTAAACTTGGAATAAAACAATTCATGACATTTATAACCTAATACAAATGTGTGTATGTCCACATGTATAACATTAATGTATATTATGTGGATATGTATGTGTACACATTAGTATCCCGGTGTATGTCAAGATTTACCATAAACCTACTTGAATGAGATTTTTAAAAAATGTTCCCAACTATTTAATAAATTCTAGAGGTCCTATTTATTTTTTATAGTTCTTAAGCCATTATATGCTTTGCATATAAAACTCATTGAAAAATTATTGCCTAAAGTGTGACCTTTTCAACAAAAACTGCACTTCTATCATATGTATTTATTTTAATCTAATACATTAATTCAATCACAAAATGAAATGGCAGGTTTTGGATTAATTTATTTTAAAAAAGGCAATGTAGAAAACTGTGATGTTATTCAATACGATCCAAGGCCTAAATGCAATATATCTGTACAAGAGTTATGAACATACAACTGTTCTCCGTTACAATTTGAATGTTTAAAACTTTCTGAGAATGTTTATTAAGAATATTTTCCATTTAGATAATTATAACTTTGTAAATGATATGTTTTAATTTATTGGGAATCTATACATAAATTAAAAAATGACTTTTAAAATTTATAAACCAAAGGATAATGCAACATAGTTCAATATATAGTACAGAGGTTAGGTACAAACATATTCACATTTCCTGTATTGTGTCCTCATAATTAGAATACTTTCAGTTAGCAAAAATATTTGTCTAGGAAAATGTTGCCTAAATAAACTTTAAGAAAACTCGCTTTTAAAATACTCCAGGCATGTGTGGCACCATGGCGCACTCCTATCATCCCAGCGTTGGGAGGGTGAGGCAGGAAGGTCCCTAAGGGCTTGACGCCAGACTGAGCTACATGGTGAGACCCAATCTCAACAAATAAACAAAGCAAAAACATACTTCAGGCATTGTAAGTTGTGAACTTTGCCTCCTAAAATGTTACTTGATTAATTACTAATCAAGAAATGTTTTACTTGTGATTCCTGACAAGACAGTAGTGTATGTAGAATTATAACTAACAAAAAACTCAAAATGTTTCAATTCACTGTGTAAAATGAAATAAAATTCTTAAAACTCAGTACCATAAACTTCAAGTTTTATTTCATCAAATATAGGGCCATAAAACTTTTTATTTCTAGTGTAATAAATTAGTATCAATTTTAAAAGTTTAAGGTCAGGGTTTTATAATCTATGCTAATGTTTCTCAGAAGTCAATGTATCATATTTTTGTTCATACATAACTGTCAAATGAATAATTTTAACCTACTAGATGCTCAAATGAGTCTAATGGAATCACTCTCATGCTTCAATGGTGCACAAAGAGGAAAATAAAGCAATCTTGTTTCAGTTTTGGCTTTAGAAGATACTTCAAAAGTGAGAAAAGCTTAACAGCACAGAACATTTTAGATATTAACCTAAAGGAAAAGAAAGTACAGGGACTTTTTGAATTAAAGACTTTGATTCACATTTAATGCTGAAAATGGGTGTGGAAGCTTTGATTCAGTTTCCAATTGCATAACAGAGCTGACAACAGTTTATACCATACAGTTATTGTAAGTGATTTAACATACATGAAGTCCTTAATGTCCACAACACAAAAACTCTTTATCAAACGGTAACTACTTGTAGGTTAGTGATAGTAGTAGTAGTAATAATAGTAGTAGTAGTAGTAGTGTGTGTGTATATCAAATAAACAGCTACAAGGATAAAGTACATAGAAATATGAATACAGTCAAGATAGGAAACAATCACAATATTTCTTTTCAAGTGTGTTTGCCATGTGCCCGATTTTATGCTGAATAAATTTGATCTTAGTTACACAGGGCATTGCAAATGAGCAAGATGGTGCTTAGGTAAACTGACTAATACGCTCAAAACTCTACAGACTTAAATCAAGCCTATGAGGTTCTAAGCTTGCATGTGTTTGTTTTCTTTATTTTTCCCCATTGCCCCAAATAATCTAAGTAGTATGAACTTGAGAATTATTTTGCAGAAGTGTGTTTAAAGTAACTTTGGTTTGCCAGATTAAACTGTGAGAAAATGGCACGTGTCATGCTAGATTTGCATGGGTCTTCTGTACAGTATTTACACAGTTCACAGAACAGTAATGAAAAAATTACACAAAAGTGTACAAATGTCATTCATTATGTGTATAAACATGTTAAACATAATCAATCATTGATTCATTTCTTATGTTTGGTAAGAGAACATTTTGGTAAAGACAAGCCCCACACTTGACAGTACAATAATTTCAATTAGTGTGGATTAATTAGTCTTGTCTCTTTTTTTTTCTTTTTTGTTAACCATGAAAATAGCCTATGATGGTTGATGAGTGGGTGAAAACTGTAAAACAGGAGGAAATGAAGATACTTTACAATTTCTAAGTGAAAGGAGGAGGGGAGGGAGGAAAGGAAGCAGGGTTGGTTCTCAAATCATGAAGCCCCAGGCATGTCACTGTGCTCCTGCTCCTGCTCCTGCAGTTGAGCTTCATGGCAACGCAATGGAGAAAAAGCCAGGGACCGGAGCAGTAGAATGAAAATGGAATATATTACATCAAACAAATGTGTTTGAAACAGCAACCTTATAGGGGTCAAATTAAGTTAAATCAAAAAAGAAAAAAATTGGCCATGTTCTTTTTTCTCTTTACAAATTAACACAGAGGTGAGGTTGTAGCTCAGTGGCAGGGCGCCTATCTATGTAGTATGTGCAAGGTCCTGAGTTTGATTCCTGGTACTGCCAAAAAAATTAACTGAAGAGTATATATAATTTTACTTTATTCAATAAGAATCAATCCAAAAATAAAGCAGAACTAAGAGAAAATTCATAGAATACAGAATATTCTCTGGAATATAGGAATTTGTCAACCATCATATGATAACTGTCGATTATCATTTTCAAAGCTGTCTATCCCATATGTATTAAAGACTATTGTACCTTTTGCCAAATCTCGGAAAGAGAGCCCCTTTGCTCTACTGAGAAAGTTTCCTCCTAAGTGTCGGCATGCCATTCTCACTTACCTCACACTCAAAATCTCAATCTCTCTCTCTCTCTGTCCCGTTATCCCCCCCCCAATAATAAACACTGGTTCAAAAACTCAAAAGTCTTTAATATTTACTATTAATTTGAAAGAATCCCCTAACCTCAATTATTAGCACGGATATTATTAATCCATGGATATTTTTTAAGTACTAGTACTCGTGCAAAAAGTCTAAATTTCATAGCACGACACAAAAAAAGTCTTTATACTTGGATTTCTTTTTATTTTGGTAAACTGATTTTCTACTATCTTTTCCTATGTTACTATATATTGGAGCCCCATAAACCAACTTTTAAAAATTTGTATATGCTATTTCTATTTAAGGGTACTATATCATTTAGTTCCTTTCACTTGGTCATACCTTACCCTTTGTATGAGAATACATTTAAGAAAATATTTTCAAATTCCATATCTCATAAAGGCCTATCTAAAATATACATAGAAATCTTACAACCTAATAATAAAGACATATCAGTTTTAATAAGGGAGGGGTGCACAAGTTTTGAAGTAAAATTAAGGAGAGAAAATTCTTGAATATTATGTAAGTTCATAAAAAGATGCTCAATATTGTCAGCCATGAAGGAAACACAAATCAACATTACAGTGATTTAGATTATCTTAAATCCAGAGACTTATCATGCCAAGGGTTGGTAAGGATGTAAAGAAACTGGAACTCTCAAAAATTACTAGGAGAACTCTAGATAGTATACTACTCTGGAAATGAACATAACATTTTCTTCCACACAACCCAGCCATTCTGCTCCTAGGAAAGTATTGGAGATGAATGGAAGTCCAAGTTCAGAAAGACTTTGTACAAGAATGTTCACAGCAATTTTATTTACAATAGTCAATGACTGGAGCAAAGCAAGTATTCCTCAACAGCTGAAGAGAGAAATTTTGGAGAACCTACACAATGTCATGCTCTTCAGCAAAAACATACCAAATATTTAAAAATGAACATTCAATAGGAATATAATGAGAAAAGTAAACATATAGTAACAAAAGTAAAATATAATGAGAAAAGTAAACAAGGCACAAAAGAGTCCCATTATCAGGAATATAAAATTCTGGAAAATGCAACCTAATTTACAGGGTTGAGAAGATACCAGTGATTGTCTCCAGGTGGAGGTGGGGCCGCAGGAAACAGAAAGCAGGCTTTGATTTTGCTGTACTGTATTGTGCTTGTGGTCCTGGTGATCGCACTGAGGGACTTCACATGGAGTTACATCCCAGCCCTTTCTGTTTTTTATTGTGAGACAATATCTTGCTAAACTGCTGAGTGGAGCTTCCAATTTTACATTCCCAGAGTAGCTGGGAATGACAGTAGTGTGCCTCTGCCAACCAAACTAGAAAAGATTTGCAGAAGAATTTAAAGAAACTATTAGCACATTTGATACATTCACTCTTGATTGTGGTGGTGGTTTCAAGTATATCTACATTTATAAAGTTTTTTTTTTTCAAATTCTACCCTTGTAATATATATTCTTTATTATATGTCAATTTTATTTCATATATCTGGGCCTTTTTTGATAACAAAAGATAAGTGAATTTCCAAGTGATTATGCTAAATTTAAAAAGAAAAGGCACAAAAGCCTACACACTATATGAATCCACTTATATATTATTCTGTAAAAAGGCAATAGTTGAAACAGAAATCAGATCAACTGTTTCCCACAGAATAGTACAAGAGCCTGATGGCAAACAGCCCAGGAAGTCTGCAAAACAGGGGCGCAAATATGCTCTCTATCTTCACTGTGGTATATAAACATGTCAAAATTCATTGATATGTTTATATAAGAGAGGCTTGTAGCAAATATAAATTATACATCAATAAATTTGACTTAACAAAGAATTCATAGTAAACTACTCCAGGAAAAGTCACCAGACCTTGCACTAGGTTCTCATCATACTTCCCAAGTACTCAACATTACAATTATCACAGGAAATAATAACTATACTATAGTACAACCCAACAGACATGAGAACCTTAGGAGAAAATAATTTCTTAGCCACTGCTTTAATTCACAATATAGAATGTAGTGTTTGAAAATAAGGTTATTAATAAATATTTTAATTCGATTATTTGTATTCCACCTCCTTTCTCCATTTTACTCATTCAGCAAACAAAACTGTCACTGTTTCAACAAAATGCCCAACTCTAAAAAAGAGGGAAGATCACTGTGTCTTTTTCTTTTTTCCTGTTTTTTTCCCCTTTCTCAAGGCTGAGGATTGAACCCAGGACCTTCAAACTGAGCTACATCTCCAGACCTTTCCTCATTTTGTATGTAATTTTTTATTTTGATATAAAATCTCACTAATTTCCTTAATTGCTAAGGTTGCACTTAAACAGGATTCTTCTCCACAGGCTCTGAGGATGCTGGGATTATAGATTTGCACCACCATATTTGGGTTTAACAATACCCTTTACTCTCAGAAACCTATCAGTCAATGAACGCTCACCATAGGGTTGGGATGAAGTTGGGAAGTACAATGAAGAAAGAATAAGATAAAATTAAGTTGGTATATTAGGACAGGAAGTCAAGAAAGATTTTAAAAGTGGTATTTGAAGGATAAATAGAAATTGGGTTGAATGGATGGAGGTAGTTGGTGGTTAAGAGTATCACAACTGGTAAAAACAGCACATTTGAAAGCAAAAATGGTAGTAACAAAACAGTTATTCTACCCGATACTGAGGAATCCCAAGCAGAAAGAGATGAGTCTGGGAGTAGAAAACACAGGCTACATCAGAAATACCTAGTGCAGTGAAGACATTTAAATCTTATACCAAGGGTGTTAAGAAGTTAAGAAATGGTTTTAAATGGAGAGGAAAGACAAGGATTGGGTTCCTTTTCAGCATATTGCTCTATACCCTCGGCCATGGACTGGCAGCCAGTAGGAAAAGGAATAAAGAACGGTGGCTGCAAAAACTCGCATTGAAATAATAATTATTTGCAGAAAATTAACAAAAAATAGGTACACAACCTTTTTCCTACTCACTTGCTCAAATAACTACTGAAAAACTTCAGTTTTGACAAATTTAATACAAATTTTAGAACATGAACAGCTTTTAAAAATAAAACTCCAGCTACATCTCTCATATACACTGCTGATCACAAGTTGAGCCTTGCTTGTGTAACTTAGTGACTTACTGATGCTGTATCAAAAAAATAAACGGGCTCCAGAGATAGTTCAGTGTGAAGGTCCTGGGTCCTATTTCCAGGTCTACAAAAGAAAAAGAAAGGCAAAGAGGTGGGGAGAGAATGAGAGAGAGAAAGAGAGAGAGTAAGAGAGAGAGAGAGGGAGAGGGAGAAAGAGAAAGGGACAGAATGCTCAAAAGGAGAGAAATACAGTTGGAAAACTATAAATCTGTAAAGACCCTGATCAAATGAAAGCCTCCTGTAAAATCTAAAGGATGTGTTTTAGAGTTCAGCTGCTGCTCCTCACATTCCCTCTTCTCCTACATTCTTTAAACTCAGTTAAAACTCTCAAAACATCTCTAGATCCTGTGCACTTATCTTGCTTCTCACCATCTTGTTATGATAAGTTACTATTCTTCCCCTCATTTATCTCTCCCTCTTTTAACTGTCCTCCTTGACAGTGCTGCTAATTAAACTTTCCAAAAAAACGAATCTATCCCAACCTACTGAAAGACTTCCGCAAACTTCCCATCACCAAGAAAAGGTGGTGAAGGTCGCTCTCTCCCCCACCTTCACCACCAGCTGCCCTGGGGCAGCGCTCCTCACACTGTATCTAGTTGCAGCTCCGTCTAAGTGCAATCTGTGTGGCCTCAAGTGCCTCCTGACTCTTTCCTGTTTCTCAGGTTCTAATCAGAAAAGGATTAACTCTTCCATGAAACCTCTGTGGCCAACTTAAACCACATTGTCCTTTGTGCTTCTTTGTTTTTCACAGTGTTATTTATGCCAATCATCGCTTTATATATATATGCATTCCAAACCACCATGTATTTTTCTTCTCAGGAGACTATTTGTGTTTGAGGGGGAGGAAATTGCTTTATTTGTGTTTGTCTTCTAGATACCTAGTACAATCCCTATAACTTAATTCTTGCTAAATTAATATGTATCATAGTTGTTTGCAATATATTACCATAACATTAGAAATAAAGTGCTAAAATAATTTAAAAATTATGGATGGTGCAACCTTTGGCCCACATAAGCAACATATCGTCCAGTATACAAGCCTAGAGCAATAACACTAAAGGATTCAAATAAGTTTTAGAAATTAAATTACTAGATCTGAAGATATCAATCAACACTTTTAAAAATGGGGAAATACCATCTAGATACCTATGTTAACTTTTTGTTATATACACAAATGTTATTCTTTTACATTGGAATGGAGTATAGAAGAAATACCTGAGGTTCAACAACTAAAGTGTTAGATCTAAATAATATAAAAATTCATCCACTGACAACTTTGCAAGCATGGACTAATCTTCTAGTGTTAAATTAAAGGACAGAATATTAAGTTACATGTGCTGGAACACATTACTGGCAGAGGGTACAGCTATGATTTGCACACTTTAACAAATACAAAGCTCACACTTAAGCCACTGTGTGATACACTCAGGGTGATTTTTCTCTACACTACAGAGCTAAAAGCTCCATGAAGACAGGGCCAGTCTATCTTCTTCATCACTGTATATCCCAGGCCTATCAGAGTTATTGGCCAGGTTACCAAGAGCCCATAAATTCTTAAAGTCATAGTGCTTTGTTTATATAAATATAATAATCTTGAGAGAGATCAAGTCAATAAAAATAACTAACACTTATTGAAAATTTAGTATAAGTCAAGCAATGTTTTAAATGAATTCTATCATAACAGCAGCAGAACAGAACATATATTGGACATTCAGTATATGCCAGGATCATTCTAATAGTCTTCCACACATTAGCATATCTGAATATCATACCAATTCTAGGATAAACAGTTATAATTCCATGCATTTCAAAAATAAGAAAACTGATTTACAATGAGCAAACTTACGCAAGTACTCTCACACTCTAATAAATAAATGAGCCGAGATACAAACTCTCCCTCAGACAACAGAGCCTGCTCTGGGCTTATATGCCACACAGCCGTCTATGGAGCTTTCTTCCTCACATTCTTCATGGCCTTCATGTTCCCCAAGATTATGAGTGTGCAAAAAAAAACAAAAAATGAACTTCTTAGGCATTCTCCAGAAAACCATCTTGATCATAAGAAAAGTGGGCACACGAGCACAGCATCATACACTATCGTATGATTCTACACATATTGGACATACTCCCGCAACACAGCATAAAACATAAGGTAGGAAGTACAGACATAAGGCAGATCTGCTCCCCCAGGTGTACCCGGGAAAGAGCCGAGGCAGCACTGGGTCACAAAGCCATACCGGCACCCAGACAGGCACATGTGTTGCTCTTACAAAGGATTGCTTGGTCTTCAACATTATGTGACCTAGACAAGTGCCTCACCCAGGGAACACGCACAAGAAACACAGAGACACAGTTTGACCTTAGGGCTGGCAGAGCCTCAGCTCACTCTCCTTAGTCAGGCACTCTCACTTCCATGCTGTAACTACCTCACAAACACAAGGGCCACCAAGGCCACCTTCCCAGCCTGGAGCTGCCTGTCTGCAGCAGAATTCACCGCTCTGTCCCATACTAAACATGTGAGCTCAGTCCCATACTAAAGCTGAGCTTTGTCCCATACTAAACGTGTGAGCTCAGTCTCTGCTTCATGTTGCCCATTAGTAAAAAGGAAAGAATATCAATACGAACTATACAGGATGATGATGAGAAATCTAAATGGCTTAAAAACCGTTCCAAGCCCATAGTGAGTAGTAAATAAGTGTTGGTGCCACGCGGTGTGGTGCATATTCACAGATCAGAACTGGAGGTTCCAAGGCCGAGGATTGTGAGTTTGAGGCTAGCCTGAGCCACAATGGAAGTTTAGGAAAACTTTATCCCTAAAAAATGTAAGCAGACACAAAGGTACATATGTATACAGTTCTAAAGAGCTCATTCATACACAGGAGTAAGCCATATCCAAAGGTTTCCTTAGGTCTACACGAGCAGTGGATCAATACCAAGGGGCGGAAGTCCCCACTGGGAGGAGGACAGTGGACAGAAGTGGTTCTGTGTGCAGGAACACTGTACACTCACTTGCTCGCTTTCCTTTCAGAGAATCCAAAACTATCACAGCTCTTTTTAAAGCTGTGCTTTCATCCCAAGGGCGTGAGTCCTCTTTGATGAAGATGGCAAAGACAGTAATCCAGAAACACAAGCTCACAACAGCAACTAAAAAAGCGGTAAGATACTCTCACTTATCACACAGCAGTTATCTCTAGCCTTTCAGTGCACAGGCAGATGGCAACAAATGCACAGGCATCTTTTACAAATTCAAAATACGATGACATTAGGAAACTGATTTCATTCCCTTTCCATTTTCGAAGCAAAGTTCTCGAACACCATAAATCAGATAGTCCAGGACTGGTTTATATAACTTTGAAATACTAAAACACTATCATTTGACTAATCGATTTTTCAACAGTAAATTGCCAACATTTTAAACATTTATTACCCAGTGTTCTAAGCACTGTAAATATACAGAGGGTACTTAGGAAAATTCTTCACAGTATCTGTCAAATGGAGAGCAAATTTCTCTCTCGAGTCAGCGATTCTCTTAGAAAAGACTCCAACAGAAGCCACAACAGGATAGTCACAATAACATGTATCACGATAAGAAACTGAAGAAGCCAAGAGAATATTCAGGAGGACGCTGACCGGCCACACGGAACAGATCCACTAGAAAAAAGATCTTCACACACTGACAGAATGAATTGGAAAACACTGAGTGGAAAATAAATTTCAGTACCCTAGTATAATATGAAATACTATTCAATTTCTGAAACAATGAAAGATAACTTTCTACGATATGCTCATGGAGAGTGGAGAGCCAGAAACTCAAATATCAAGAGAAGTGGTATGGAAAAAGAGATCCATTAGGTAAGGTACTAAAACTTTCATATTTATACAAGCTAGGAGTACTTCTGGAATTCATATACATATTGTTTTCCAAATAATTGAGGCATTCAAATATAAAGTAGTTTGCATAATGGATAATATTAGTGAAATCTTAGCAACCTATAAATTAGTTTGTTTTCCAATTTGTTTGTAACCACAACTGAAAATAAAATATCTGTAAGATTTTAATAGATACATTTTAGAAAAAGGGTCTTATCTTTGTAAAGCACGATGGGAAAATCGCCGAGTTTGTAGGCCCATAAGTAAGGCTTAAGAGAAAAAGAAACAAGACAAATGGCTCTCAATTTCCACTTCTGAAAAGTGAGTAACTTACCAGCACTCATTACTTCTTTCTCCTCTGCCTCTTCCTACTCTCACAAAATACTGGGGTGAAGCCAAACTGCACTGACTTCAAACACAAGACGGGGGGTGGGGGGTTAGGGCGAAGGTGCATCTGGAGATGACAGTAGAAGTGTGGTGCAAGAGATGGGACACCGGACGGCTCATATGAGGCGGCGGAATCATTGAGAGATGAAAATATATATATATATATATATATATATATATATATATATATATATACACGGAGAGATTAAATTTAAAATGACCAGAAAAACAGGTGAAAGTGACGTAAACAAAAACACAGCATACAGCTAGCTAAGCATCAGGTGTTCAGTTTACAGGACACCCCATGAAGTTTTGGGTTTCAGCATTTTGTATTTAGCCCTTGTCCTTCCAAGATTATTTTTCAAGTCTAAGAAGAGTGCTATGACTCAGTTTTCAGGCTGCCTTAAAAGTACAGAGAATCAGGTGTGAATTGCTACTTTCAGGTCTAAGATTTTATCACGTGTCTGCTTACTCCCGTTAGATACAGGATGATTAAAGCTTAACCTGCATGTGGCTTAACTAGGCTTCCCAAAGTAGTCTTCTTCCCCAGCGAGGTGGGGTGGCCTAAATAATGCAGATGGTCCAACAGTGTCACCGCAAGAGGACCATGCCCACAGGGTCTAAGAAGGGATGCAAGTGGACTTGAGCTAAGGCCAGGTAAGGCTGGGTCAAGCACCTCCCCCACACACCTGCAAGGTCCAGGGATCGTCGTCTGTCTCAGCCTTGTGCTTGGGCCAGAAAAAAAACCCAAACTCCACCAAGACCCTCCGAGAGACCTGGGAATCACGTGACGCGACCCAGAGCAGATGCTTTCTCTGCACCAAAACAAACACGACAGTTTCCGGTGCCGCAGAAGCGCCTCAAGCTTCAAGCCTTGCGCCTCGCACGCAGCGCACGCGCCCCCTCCAGCCTCTCCCTCCCTCCGCCCCGAGCCAAGGGCGGCCCCCGGACAGAGCTCTCCTCAGGCTGGTCACTCACCTGGGGCGCCGCTCCCGGAGCTCCCGCGTCGTTGTGCGCGGTGCCGCGGCACCCAGCGCCCGGCGGACGCCGCGGGTCCCCACCCACCCGGCGGCTGCGCCTCGCGCGGCACTTTGAGTCCGGGAAGTTTGCTGAAAGCCGGCGGGTGGGAGAAGCCCGGGAAGGGAGGTCTGAGGACCTGGTCGGGGGTGGTTTTTTGTTTGTTTGTTTGTGCTCAATCTCTGGAGAAGATTTTAGACCATATGCTGGGAGAATATTAGCTTTGCTCAATGGCGACAGGGCTGCGGCCTCTCACCGTCCGATCGATTTCCTAAACAAACTGAAACGTGGGTGGGGATGTTAAACAGTAACCAGCAGCTTCAATGAAAACTGAAAGCCCGAGCGAGGCGGCGGCCTCGGCGCGCGCATTTCCCTGTTCCCGGGGAGGGCGCAGGGCCGCGGCCTCGCCCGGCGGACGCTCCCCGCGGGGCAGCGCCCGGGGTTACGCCTTGGTCTGTGTCGGCCCGCCCGGAAGTGCTGTGGGACGCGGGCAGCCCGCGGCAACCTGTGGGCCCGAGGGCGGCTGCGGTCCCGAGGCGGGAGGTCCGGGAGGGCGGAAGTCTCCTTAGAGGGGATTAGAAGGGCTCCCGGCCGCGCCGGGACACACCCGGGGACCGCGCGCCACTTCCTCGAGGTGCACCGGGGCACGGAGGTGGAATTCTGACGTCGGAACCACCTTTCCCTGAAGCAGTTCTGGGGACCAAAGGAAGCGGCTTTGCTTTCCCGGGCACCTCAGCCAGTGGTGGCTTTAGCCCTAAGTACCTTTCTACAAGGGACTCTGATGCAAAACGCCGCCTTCTCCATCCCGCAGCCTCACGCCTCCCGGAGCCGCAGTCACCTGCGTGATGCTCGGCGCGTCCGCGGAGCTCCGCTCTGCGTGGTCTCACTATACGAACCCGGCACAGTCGGAGCTGCAGTTAAAAAACAAAACAAAAACAAAAACACCTCAGCAATTTAACTTAGTGTTTCAGGAATGAATGACTTCGGGTCAAACAAGTAATTATTCTCCTGGGATAAATACTTACTTAATCCTTAGGGTTTTTCTTTTCCGACCAAGGATTTGGCTGTTATTTTAAGACTGTAATAACAATTCCGAGGAGATCAAAGCACTAGGTGTTTGTTTTTTGTTTTCTGTTGTTTTTTTTTTTTTCTTTTTAGATCGGGTTCACTAAACTTTCTCAGTTTCCTCCTTGTGAATATTTTGCTGAGAGACTTAAAAGCAAGTAGTTGCCTGTTTTAGAAATCCCTACAATAGCGAGAGATCTTATAGCATTTTCTTTAAATTGTACTTTTAGACTGAAACTCATTCCTTGGGTAGTCATTGCTCACAGGACGTTCAAACCTTCGCAGTAAAGTAGCCACTGACCCAGTCGCTCCCTGGACACCTTCCAGCGCAGCCAGGTGAAAGAGCGACAATTAACGGGTTTCGTTTGTTGTGGAGATATTACAAGTTACCTATGGACATTCTCTTTGAAAAAAAAAAAATCCCACAGCTTTAATAGTGAAAGCTTCCTTATTATATGGCAAAATACAAATGCATAGTCCTCATGGAGACTCTCCATCTGCATTACAGAAGCTTAATGACACCTGACAACTCTAGTTCCTAGCACAGAAACCATATTTTAATTCATAAGTCTCAGTTTGTATCACGGCACATCTGCTAAGTCAGTGAGTTTGGTTTGGGATAACTGATGTGTGATAAAGTCGCAGATCTACCAAGACATAATCACACATTCTGCAGTCCGAAATTAATTGGACGCTACAGAGAACCTTGGCTAGAGGGTCTTATCACATAGGTGATGAGCTGTTCGGCATCGATGGAGATGAATTCTGAAGTCTTGGGTGTTATCTTTAAAAAGTACTGCATTTTATTCATCTTATTTTGATACTTTATTTTTGGTACCTGGCAGCGAACCAGGGACCTTGCATTTGCAAGGCGGGTGCTGGGACCACTGAGCTAAAATCCCCAGCCCTGTATTTTCAATTTAGAATAGTCTCTGAGAAAAGTTTATGTGAGCAAGGCCGATCTTCCTGGGTTAAGAACAAGAAGAGAGTGGTTTCACGTGAATGGGTGAATGTGTGGAGGCGAGATGTGGAGAGGTAAAAGTAGGCACTAGACTTCGCTTCGGAGCTAAACCAACGCCAGACAGCCCAGTTTTAGAGCGTCACATTGTTTCTGAAAGTAATTTATTACGATTCTCCATGGCTTGGGTTGAAACTGCCGAAGATGAAAAATGTCTCTTGTGCTCGGCAGGGTGCGTAGGGTGGGAGACTCACGACTAGGACAAGACTGGGATAATTTTTCAGGGAAAGATTCTCAGAAGATAGAAAGTTCCGTCTCTCTAGCTGGTGGATAAGGGAATATTATGTACGTATTGAGGTCGCAAGTGCTGTTTAAACCTAAAGCTAAACACACAAAAACTGGACTTAAAAAAAAAAGCCCTTTATTTCGCGTTCTTGTGCAGAGTCTCCTTAAACTCTAAGCTCCTTAGGCTTTTCCTATCTGCTTTGGTGATCATTTTTGCACCATATTTGTCTTCTTCCTGGCTCCTCTCCGTCTAGGGAGGAGTTCTGGGAAAGGTTCAAGGCCACTGAGGAGGAGCCGCGGCCTCCTGCGTACTCCCTAAAGCTGGGGCCCTGAACCTGGAAAAACGTCCGCCTGGCTGGAGCGCCCCGAGACGATTTCCGAGCACAGTTCCAGACCCCTGGCCCCAGACACAAAGCCTTCTCCAGGTGGGCCCTGGAGGCGTCCTCGGCCCGGAGGCGCGGGAGGGGCAGCCGTCACCGTCACCTCCGCGGATCCGGCTCGGGAGCAAGACCCTCCCGACCAGGGTAGCACCGCCTGGCGGGAGTGGCGCGGCGTTGGGGTGACCGCTCATCCCGCTGGCGCGTTTTAATCCGAGTTTAAAAGAAAAACAAGAAAAAGAAAAAAACTGGAAAGCCCATGCAGTTCCCCACTTCTCCAGGCTGTGCGTGGTTTGGTTTCCCTCCATATTTGGGGGAATCCCGGTGACATCTCAGATCCACCCCCCCCCCCATAGAGAGGATCGTAGGTCAGACTGAGGGTCCAGGCGCCCCTAACTCCATTGATGAAGCTGTGCCTGACCCCGAGACGAAACAACGGATAAAACAGCCTCCGCCAGAATTTCAGAACTCCCCAGAGGCTGCGTGATGTTTTATGCATCCCGGGGAGCTGGAATTCCAGCCCCGGATGGGCTCGTCCGGGGGTGCGGGGGCACCGAAACCCTAACCCGGCCCTTCGCTGAGGCTTCTCTGCTCCTAACATGGCCTGGAGAACCGCACAGATTCCGGGCGCTGGGATGCGGGTCGCGCCCGCCGTGAAGGCGACGCCTGGCCATTTCCTCAGCGCGGATTCCACGCGGTGACCTTCAGCGCGCCCCACCCCCGCGCCACCCTGCGCCCTGCAGCTGGAGAGATCGCGACCCCTGTAACTCAGGTTTTGCTGCCCTGGCCTTACGCGCATTGTCAAGCTTTCTGTGAAGCGCCCAGTTTTTGACTTGTGTTGAACGCAGTGAAACAAGAAAAAATAAATAGGAAGTCAGATTGAACAAAGGCACATGGGTTGATCCATGTCCCCACCTCCACTCCAGTCGGAGGGAGGGAAGGAAGGAGGGAGAAACGAAGGAGGAAAGGAAGGGACTGAGCACTTGTTTGGGCTTTGGGAGCGGTCAGATACTTTAAAAAACACTGAGCTTGGAGGCTTTGGTACGAACTTATCTGTCCTACTCGGCCTCACACTGAAACACGGGAAAGTGAGTATTTTCTGCAGAAGTCACACATCAGGAACAGTAGTTTAAATCCGTGAAAAGAAGGCCACAGATGTATACTCGGACTGCTCCGCCACGTGTTAGTCGAACTGGAGTCAAGATTTCAAATTGAGAGTCTGAACTCCAAGTGTTCTGTGTGCGTTACACAACTGAATGAGACGTTGTAGAAATCCAACACTTAATAATTCTCATCGTCAGTGTTTTGCACCAAAAAACAAACTCCTAGGCTGAACCTCTTCCTTCCCCCACCCTCCTCTTTGTGGATTTCCTGCTGAAGTATTGATTACCAAGGTCTCTGCAAGATTTGCAAACTTTTACAGTCATTTATGGTGTGTGCAATAAAAAGAGGCGATATGCGCGCGCTGTTTCAAGGTGTAATGCGGAGATGTATTCGGTGCCCTTGGCAACTATCTGTGCGACCTGTTTGTCTTTGCAGCACACGCCCTTCTCTGCAATGGACTCCTCGGGAACAAAGCGTGGCCCTTCACTCTTCCAGAGCTGTGGTGCCTCGGTGGGAAGCTGTGCAAGGCCAACACACGAAACTCGCTTACTACTACCACATGTCAAGTCCAGGGGAAAAAAGCTTCTTATCCAAATTGCAGTAAAGCAGGAAAGAAGAATCCCTTTACAATTTCCTAATTCTCTCTCTGTCTCTTTTCATAAAGAAAATACAAGTAAATCAGCTACCAATTTGCAGTATCATCTCTAACTATGCCTTCCAGGAGTTCTACCAAGCCTTCCACCAAGAGATAAATGAAAGGGTTGGGGTTCTTTCGACACTAAGGCATCACATTACTTTGGGTTGTGTCTAAATGAGGAAGAAAACAAATCTGGAATGCGTCATATGAAAATCCATGTCCAGTTAAGCAGAGAGTTCTTGCTAGATCTTAGCTTTACAATTTTATAATAAAGAAAACAGATACCCAAGAGGGCTCTTGTTTTATTCTATAATTGTAGATAGAACTTAAATGCTTTAAGAAACTCGACTCCTTTTTCCAGCTTTACCAGTCTTTTATTCCTTTTCTTTTGTTTTTATTAGACTATGTGTAAGGTACTGGATGTGTGGAGGGAGAGTTTCATTTCTAAAATTTCCTATTTTTAACCAAATCGGTTTTCTCATCTACTATTAACAAAAAAAAAACAAAAAATAAAAAAAGGAGGGGGGGACTTAGACATTTTGAAAAGTATTCAGAATCCTACACCTGCCATCTAGTGGGCATAAGAGGAAATGCCAGTTCCAGGTATTTCGACAGTCTTGAGTGGCTTTACTCACAAATCAAAGCCAAGTGTAAGAAATAGAAGAAAAATGTGACTCTAATGCAAAAAGAAATGAAACAAATAATCGTGTTAAGAAGTTTTATGATGTGATCATTCAGTTGAGCTCCACTTCCCTTTGCATTTACTAATCATTAAGGTTATTGATTTTTGCTTAGCGAATCAATTTATTATATCACTTTTTCTTCTGTATCTTCTCTCCATGTAGATTTTAACCCGTTTGTCTCCTCTTTGGCTAACTTTACTATCATCTTTGGCTCCAATTGACATGTAAATTTAAAAATTTAAAACAAAGCTGATAGATCTTTTCTTCCTGCTTAAACTTAAAATATGCACATTTTTATTTTTACAAGGGAGCTACACATGTGCATCTCATGTCGTGTTATAAGTGTTACACTCTCGTTCAAAATTTTCTTGACAAAAAGTTTCATATTTACTTCATAAAACAATTTAAAGTTCTGTTTAGTTGATGTTCAAATTATAAAATATACCACAAATACAAGGACTGCTAAATGAAACAAAATCATTGTATTTTGTTGATAGCTCATTCTGATCTCTTACATGCTTGCTGTGTGCCAGGCATTATTCTGTGGAATCTTAATTGGCAACATATACATCCAGGATTCACAGCAAACTTAGAAGATCTGTGTCAATAGCACCATTTTACAGGTAGGGAAGCTGAGGATTCTTCTGGAAACTTCGCAGCCTCTCTCAGAGAAAAGAGGCAGTAAGTCACCACCCTGATTCAGCATATGGAATGAAACAGAGATGGGTGCATCCAAAAGAAACTTTCTCTGGACAGCACATGGTCTACAACGTGTCAGATATCCAGCCAAAGAGAAAATAAAGTCAGTGAATTACCACTCTGTAAAAAATTGAGTCATAAGAAAAATGCTTTGCAATAAGTAAATATTAACCTATTAATTTACCTCATCTACTTAGAACTTTTAAAAAGTACGGTGCCGTCATAGATTTAATCCTAGTCTCTGCCTCCTTACACTTTAATTTCAAGGAATGAAGTTTCTGATGCCCAGCTCTTGAAAATTCCTCCCATGAACTGTCAGATTTGTACCAGAATTTAGCTAACCCGATGAGCTTGATTATCTACCTCCCTGTAATTTCACATTCCATTCCTTCAACCATATTCTGTATTTTCTGAATATATTTTCCTATTCTCTATGTATACTATATTCCCTTCTGAAAGATAGTTATTTTACAAATATGAGTTACATAAAGGATCGAGAATGTTAAATACTCATAATTATATGTGTTCAAATTCTCTGTATGAATATGATTTTGTCTCTGTGTCATATGAAGTTTTATCTCCTGGAGCAAACTGATAAATATTCTCTCTATTGATATTGATAACTGGGTGAATGATTAGTAAATGACTTAAGCTGTATTATTTTGCTTCACAACCTTTGAAGGGCTAAAGATTAAGTAGCAATGTGTTTTGTTGATATTAATATAAACATAGTGAATGCTTTCAAAAGCTGGCAGCAGCTGGCTTGGGATTCCTGCCACAGTTTCATACTCTGGAGGGAAGCCCCTGGTCCTGCCTCCCTGATCCCTCAGGGCCTCCAATCAAGATCAGACAGCAGGTAAAAGCGGAGACTACAGCAGCCAGGTCCTTTGGATCTCTCCTGTGTATCCACGTACATCTAAGTACACCTTCCCCTTCACAGGAAGAAATATTGACGCTTTCACAGGAAGAGGAGATTCAACTCCCTTTTAAGGTTAATCCTTCCACCTATGTTCTTGATCCCATCCCTTCCTGCCTAGGCCTGGCCTTGTTCTATCAATTATTTCTTTTTCTTATATCTTCAAACTCTGTCTCTTCAATACCATCTTCCCTGCAAGCTATAAGCAAGTTCAAGTCTTGCCAACAACCCCTCCAAAAGAAAAAAATTAAAAAGCAAGAACAAAATTTGCTCTCTGTGTTCTTTCCTCTTTGGTGTTGCCCTATTTTTTATCCATTACAACCAAGATTCTCTATCCAAGGAGAAGTATGGTCTCCTTATCAATATCTCCCATTCACTCCCCCACCCCTCTAATCCGGTTTTAGTTGGTTCCACTCCATGGACACAGCTCTCCGAAAGGGCCTTAGTGGGCTCTTCATTGGTAAATCCAATCAGGACATCGTCACTCCTTGTATTAAGTCCACCACAGTCTATGTTTAACCTTCTTAAGCATCCTATTATTTGTATTTCTTACTCTTTCAACCAACCACCTTGTAACTGGCATTTCATAAGAGTTTTCTCTTAGACTTTTTCTTTTCACTTTTCCTCACAATCCCAAACACTTTTAATGATGTTAAACTACTGTATACAGGGAGCTGGCTTTCTCTTCTACGTGTCAGAATTGTAGGAACTTTGGTTTAAGAGTAAACTAAACAGTATCTCTTACGTCTTTCCCAAGCCCTTCAAACAGTAATGCCAAAACTTATCTTCTCCCCAAATTTGTTTCCTTTTGGAATGATGAATGCAGCACCCAGCATCCCAGTTGCCTAAACCATAAACATCGGAGTCATTGATGACTCCCCTTGCTCCATTACCTTAAGTTAGAATTTGAGTTTATCTTCCAAAAAGAGGGAGAGAATGAGCAGCCAACTTAGGAGTTTCACCTCTGGCTTCTGTGTCAGGTGTCATATGAGATGTGTGTTTATGCTTCATTGGCCAGAACTGGATCAAGATCTTGTTTATGACTGTAAATTATAGGATAATATGTCAGTACCTGATTGTCAAGGAAAAATTATTTTAAATTTTATAAATTAAAGGTTTAAGAGACAGATTCTTTGGAGGATAGTAAAATGGTAATGGTCAAAGATATGAGAAGTGGAGGAATTTGGGGTCATTTTCCCATTTACTATAGTAAATCCAGATGGGTAGGTATTAAGTGGCAGACAGTGACAGCTATATCTTTCATATTTTAATCTTATTTAACCTGCCAATTTTTATTAAAATTTTTTTAAAATCTACATTCTTATCATCTGCTTAATGTCTACTTCCTGTTCTTAACTTTATTTATTTATTTATTTATTTTTAAGACAGGGTCTCACTTTGTAGTTCAGGCTAGTCCTGAGCTCAGTATGTAGCCGAGGCAAGACTGGAACTCACAGCAATCTTCCTGCCTCTGCCTCCTGAGGGCTGGGATTATAGGGTGAGTCACAATGCCTGGCATTGCAGTGTGCAGTTACAGAGTACTGACCTCAGGACCTTGCGCTTGTGAGGCAGATGCCGGAACCACCATATTCCTGGGCCAAGAACATTGATCTTGAACTTCTACACTTCTAGAACTATGCTAAATAAAATTCTACATTTAAGGAACCCAGTCTACACTATCTTGTAGTATCCATTAGCTTGAGTACACTAACATGACTATTTTCTATCTGATTAAGTTTCTTTTATTCTAGGGAATTTAATTCTAGGGAGCTAGAGATTAAACTTAGGACTGTTATACTGAGCTACATCTCCAGGACCCCTTATAAAACATTAAAATAAGACCTTCCTAAGGGTCTAAGTTGCCCTGGCTGGGCTCAAACTTGCAATCTTCCTGTTTTAGCCACCCAGAACACTGGAATTACTGGTATATGCCACCATACGCTCCTTAGTTTAGAGTCATTCATGTTAATTTTATTGTTGCTGTTAAAACTGCAGACAGAACTTTAATCTCAGGAGTGGATCCCAACTGCTCAAGGGGATGAGAATAGCAGAGGAGAGTTTTGTGTGAACTACCAGCTACTGTTTCCCACTGATCAAAGTTTTCATAGGGAGCTAGGTACATTTCCATATTTCTATTTACTTGAAATCTCTTGTTCCCTTTAGAAATCTTTGTGTAGGCACATTGTTTAGATAGCAGTGAAAGGAAGAAATAGAATCCCAGTAAGTTAATTTATGAAGCAAAACTATGCCCTTTCCTTAATTTAACAGGAATAAGTTCCATTTAAAGTTGGCTACCTCAGTGGCAACTAGATGGAGTCTGTGAGGAGATGGTTAGCGTGGCGATGGCAGGGACTTGATCCCCACAGTCATGATCCAGATAGTGCCTGCTCCCCTGGCCTGGATGCAAGAGTGGGCACAGCATGGAAAAACTCCCCAGTTATTTCAGTAAGAATAGCTGCAGGAAAGGTAAAAGAAACCCTAATCATTAATCCAGGATTTGTGGGTTTGTTTGATGAAGTAGTATTAGCTGACCAATTTTAACAGAAACAATAAAAGTGGTCTGATGTTATAATGATGCTAACACTCTCAAGAATGTAGTAATAATGAAAGAGTTGGGACTACATGGGTGATGAGAAAATTAGATCCAAAAACTAGAATCCATGTAATGTGTCAGTGAACCATTTGGTAAGCTATTGATTGTACTGACTTCAACGTCAGATTTATATACCTAGTTAAGTTGAGCTCCAGGAAATGCTCTCAAAATAGATGTCGGCAACAATATTTGTTGCTACTGCCTATGTGTGGCAAGGTATTACAAGAAAATAAATGATTTGGCTGATTTACAACCAGAGGTGAAAAGAAATAGAAAAATTTAGGGGACTTGTACAGTAGCTAGATTCAAATACTCCTTAACACCAACAGTACATGAAACACATAGCATTCCCAGACTTGGTAGGAGACGAGGACGTCATCATCATAGGTACACAGTAGAGAGGCAAGCCCTAGCATACAGTGGCAGAATAATTTCCACAGAAGAAACTTGGGAAGAGTCCCCAGGAAAGGGAAGGCTATGAAAAATATAATAATGATACAGGCATTTGAAAAAATATGGAAGTAACAATGCCTGCAAGGACAGCTGAGCTCACTGATTATTGATTATGTGGTATTCACTCTGCAGACTGAGGATTATTAACCAGTAAGAAGACAGTCATGCATGCTATAATGATGCTTTAGCTGAGGGTAAATTGTAGGTACTCTAGTGGCTCTGTAGGAAAAGAGAGCTGAAAAGTCCTCATGGTATCAGTCCAGCACAATATTCTTAGTGAGCTGGGAGTGAGAAAGCCTACGACACTGACAGTCCTATCAAAGCACAGCATAGGCAATTGTGTGTAATATATAAATTTGAATGAAAATTTTAATGAAAATAAGTAATCACCATTGGTTTTTGTATTAACTATAATATATTTCTTATCATTATTTTAGGATATATTCCTTTCTACTTCTAAAAACATATTTAATGTAAAATGATGTGCCCTATAACACTGGATACAGCCTCCTGTGTCTCACATTGTGTGTGTGTGTGTTTGTGTGTGTGTGAGTGTGTTTTGTAGTACTGAAGAGTGAATGCAGGACTGTTATAGTGAACTGTATTCCTCGGGCCTTTTTATTTTTTATTTTGAGACAAATTGTCTGCCCAGGAAGGGATGGGACCTGTGATCCTCCAGCCTCAGCTTCCTGGAGTTCTGGAATGACAGGCATTGAGACCATGTCTCAATTACCTCATCTTTGTTTACCACAAAAGGCCCACTGACTGATGGCCTAGAACATCAGTTAATGACACATCTTTCAGAATGTGTCTTCATTAAGCTTCATACGTGAAAGCCAGAGAGCCTTGATCTTAGTTTGCAAAGCTTTTAGTGCTTGTAAGGGCAAGATGAAGACCTAACTGTCAAAATTATAGACATATTTGAATGCTCAACCATGGCAAGTCTTTTATATGAAGATCATGGCACTATGGGGAAGCATTGAGTCCTAAATCGTAGTACAGATGGATGGCCTTCAGGATGCCAGCTTGTATCTCCTCCGAGCCTGCTAGAGCTAGAAAGGTTGCTCACATATCCTTCATGCGACAGAAATCCCTCCCATACAGGAAGAAGTCATATTCCTCAGGAGCTGCTTGTGTTCCCCTGCTTGTATGTCAGGTGGAAAACTAGATGGATCTCCCAGCATAACTAACGGTATTACAACTAACTAGAGACAACAGCAGGCCCATAACCAGGATATCACACTCTGCATTTCTGAGGTCATGATTATCTTGCATATCGGTCTTCTTTAAGAATCACTGGGATACCAGGTTGGAGGAAACACCTACAAGGATAGAGGGTCAGCCTCAAGGATGTTCATTAAGTCAAAGACTTCTATGTGGTTCTCTGTCCAAATAAGGAAAGATACCTAGGCTCCTGGATCAAAAAATGTCAGTAGAAGTACTCTCTAGCCATCACTCATGCTACTAGGAAGTACTGCACTTGCTTTACAATGGGAGCTACAATATCCTCTGTAACTCTAAGACTCCTTTCCCTGAAGCACAGCAGGTTCAGAAGAAGTCTTGACCTCCAAAAGGTGTACACATGAAAGGAACACAGATTCCAAGTTAGCTACAACTCATAGCTACACAGGGAGAGGTCAGATGGTGGAGGAGAGAGAGGATGAGTACTTCTGTTCTGGGGTCAACTGTGATGATATGGTTTGAGTTCAGGCCACTCATCTTCCTCTTCCAGGTTTGGCTCAGAAAGAGGGCTCTGCAAGACTCATGAGAGCTATTCCCTGAACCTGCAAGAGAAGCAGATTGTAGATTATGGGGATCAGACTGGCCTGACCAGAGATGCCCAACTAAAGAGATGCTTGGATCTGCAAACTCTAATGTCCAAGCTGCAGCACTTTGATATAGTTTTCTAATTTGTTCTAGTGGGATGCTTCCATGAGATCTCATAAGTTGTGACTACTTGTGCTGTGGACACAAAAGAAGGTCCATTCCCACTGAAGCAGATCCATTTGAAATCTTGGGTTCACCTGAATGGCTGACTGGCCTCAGACACCCCAGCAGCCAGGTTGAATCTTTCTCTGATAGCATGGCCTCAGGATGTTTCTACTCAGCGTTCTTTTCCTCTCTTCTTAACTTATATCGTACTCTGATGTTTTTTGCAGCCTTCTCTGGCTTCTTCTCTGTTTTATCTCACAAGTATTTCCCCTAATAAATAATGGTAAATTGATTCTTAATCTGTCAGCTGCTTCAGGGATGCTGTGGATGAGCATAGTATTCTCCAAGGAGAATCCTCCAGAATCTGATCAGGAGTTTTCAGAATGGTGGTATATCATTCTGCTGTGGAATTTCCATCTATCCTTTTTTTGTATGAGGATATGTTTTGTGGACATACTGTCCTTTTTTATCACTTGTTATTAAGATAATAACTTTGCTTTTGCTTTTTACTTGGTTATCTATTCAAGAAAACTACATCCATACATACCTGCTATAAACACCATTGGAACTCACTCTTTACACAGTGCCTTGTTCAAAGTTCTAGACATTGAGCTTAATTCTGTTTTGGATGGAATTTTAACTTTATTTTACTCGATTTTTTGGTTAGTATATACAAAATATTTGGTTAATATGAACCAAATATTTAGTCATTTAAATTTATGCAGTGTGATTTTCATGAAAGTTCTTCACTATGCCTGATTCTTGATTTCTAGAAATATGTTAGAATTAAGTGGAATTCAGTGAGACATAGTTACTAGATTGGGCTAATGAGCTCTCAGTGGGAGGGACATGTGTACTTCCAGGTCCTGATGTTTATTTGTAGAATGTCATTCTCTCTTGAGTTCTAAGTCTTGAGTCTCTCTTGGAGACTTAGCATAGGGCCTCTTTAGCTCTCATCATCAGCCCATTGTTTTTATTTTACTTTAAGACAGGGCACAGGGTCTTTTATCTTTACCAGGCTTGATTCCAACTTTCTAGCCTCCTGCCTCAGCCTCTTAGAGCGCTGAGACTACAAGCAATCATCACCATACCTGGTTTAAGAATATCTATTTCTAAGAGGTTCCCGAGTGCTGTCTCAATGACCAAATCTGTACTAATGGTCTTAAAGGATACAAGTGCTAACCTACAGATTCTTTGGCAGCCTATTTAACTAACTAAGAACTTGAAACAGTTAAGGGCATACAAGTCAGAGGCCACTCCTGCATGACAGTGGATTCAGTTCAGTTCCTAAATAGTCATGAACTTGCTTTCCAACTATTTCCAATGGAAAGAAAATATAATCTATATGTATTCTGTAGTACAGAAATTCTCTTGTATTAGCAGTGATGGCAGTTTTGGGAAAAGACAACAGTTGGCACCAAGCTACTAATAAAGGTGTTGATTGATGTACTATACACATAGTACATCTCTCTCTCTCTCTCTCTCTCTCTCTATATATATATATATATATATATATATATATACACACACACACACACACACATATACACACACACACACACACATTGGTCAGGATACAGAAGACAGAATCTACTCTAGATAAATTATCTGAAATTAATATAATATATGGTATTACATAGATTATATAATGTTAGAAAGGATGAAGAAACCAATTTTAGGAACTGTTTCAGTCCTGTTACTGCATCCAAAATCTAAAGGCTCTGTGTGTCTTTGATGTTTTCTGTTGTTGTTTGTTTGTTGTTTTGGTGTTTTGTTTTGTCTTGTTTCAGTCCCAGAAATACAAACTCAGCACCCTCCTAGGCAGGCACTGCACCATTGATCATCTCAGGCCCAGGAACTTTGGGATTAATGTAGATTTTGAACCAATGATTTTTAATCTAGCTTTTTATCATTCTGCTCATTTGTGCTTCACTAATAATGTGTGGAGGTTATAACCTAAAAATGTGCTCAATATTAAAGTATTTTCACAGAAAATTTACTCTTAGCATTCTACACCTCTATAGAAAGACTTATGTTTGACATTCTGAGTAAAATTTCTTGATAGAACTTTTGAGATATCATAAATAACTTCAAAGAAACAATCAATTGCTACCTTTTACTAAATCACACTTCAAAGAATCACTAAACCTTATTTTCAAATTGACATATTTTCTTTGAACTACACATTTAAAATAAATTCATCTTATGTATCTAAAAGGTTGATTTTGTAATTACAAAACATCATTTTTCTCTTGGAGGGATTTGTGAAAATGCTTACATTAAACATATTTGAAGAGTTTAAAATAAGTGGAAGTAAAGAAATCAACAGATGCTGCAAGAAGAAACTTATTTCCATCTAAAAATAATTTTAAGTATTTTTTTTCTGTTTTGCAAAATGAGTCCACTCCCTAATCTGACTCTTAATTGAACCTTACATATCTTATACAATACTTCATCCACACAAGACAAGGTCCAACAGGAGCTGCGTGCAGGAGTAAAATAACTAATTTTGTATCAGGATGTTAAATTTATTTTGTTAAAAAAAACACCTCTAACAACCAAGTGTTCGAAAATTGAATGATTAAAAGATAAAAAGTAAAACAAACAAAAACAGTCATTGCTATATCTATTTTTAAGCAGTGTAGGACAGTAAATATGTGAAAAGCTACATTTCCTTAATCCTGTATATATGTGAATAAACCTGTTGATGAAAATGTCACACACTCCCTGCACTATTCTTTTAGTATATTATTATCCCATGCCATGCTCAGCACACCTTCTCTCTGTTACCATTAGTAGAACATAAATTGGTAAATGTGTGGTAACTATGCAATTAACTCATGTCACCACTGTACCTTTTCATTAGCATCACCAAGAGCAGTATTACCCTTTTAGTGACCTCAGCATTCGCGATAACATCCTTAGCTGTTAAAGTGAAAAAAAAAAATTAAGTGAATTTAGTGCTTTAAAGGGTGATGGAGTGACAACAGCCTCGAGGACTGGAGCCTTTTTTATAACATGGTACAAACAGTGCAAATGCAAACCTCTCTAAGTAGCCTCATTATTACATCTCACCTTTTTCTTCCCCTTGAAGAACAGATTTCTTGCCTATGCCTCTGCTTGTTAAGGTATATTGCAAAGTTCCTTGTTGTATTTGCAGTTTTCTCCTTGAAGGTTAATGGGTACGAGAGCCTTCCCTGTGTCACAGACACCTTCACTTTCTTGCTCCCAGACATGACTTGTGCTAATGAATGCACTTTGTATCTGTTCTGCAGCTCAGCTCATACCCTAGAATTTCTTAATTCTCATGTACTAAGCATCTACTTGATCTAACCAAAAACTATAAAACACTAAATTACTTATAGAGAAAATTTATTCTTGTACTCAACTTTAGTAATAATTTTTATTTTTATATTCATGTTCTTATTAAAAATAAAATAAAAAGCATTATATATTCAGTACATTAGGGTTTCCCAACTATGGAGCATTGGGGAAGGGAATTTATATGCAGGGAAATGGTAGGTATCTTACCTACCATATCTTATATGCGTCAGTGTTCTTGTAGCTGGGACAAAGTCCCTGACATAATTGAAAAGATGAAATGGCATATTTTGTTTAGCATTTTAGAGGTCTCAGTCTATGGTAAACTGACTCCAAGTCAGAAGGATCATGTTGGAAAAGTGAACCAACCCATTTCTTTATATTTTTAGTCTAATCAAGTTGGAATTATGATTGGTTCCACACTTAGTGATTACAATCATAGGCTTGGAAATCAGACTTGACTGAGTTTGGGTACAGATTCCCATATTCCCTGAACATATAATGGGAAGAGAATTGGATTTTTAAATAAAGAATTAAGGTATGTCTTGCATGTACCATCTTCATGTGACATCTCCCTACAAAGGATATAATCATTATTTACTATAAATGTGTAATAATAAAAATGAAATTATTGAGAAAAAATAGAATAAGAAAATATATTTATGTTAATGATGATAATAATGACTTCTCTTTCCTTTATTTCTCCAAATATGATCTGTAATTCCTGGTAGAATTGCAACCTATGTCAACCTATACTTTCAGTAACCCTACATTCTTCATTTTAAAATTTTTCTATAAGGTAAGCATTTGATTATTTGAAATCATAGCATAATGCATATTTATGTCCCTAATAATATGTTTTTGCTGCCTCAGGTTTTAGATATTGTGACAGGATATATCTTATTTCTGTTCTGAAGGTAGTTTAAGGAAAAAGCATTCTTGTGTCCGTTAAAAATGCACTGTCATACATACTGTTACAGATGACAGATAATTAGTATTTTCCCTGAGGTCTATGAGCAGCTAATGAACCAGATACATTTGTTAATTAAATAATCTTACTTGTCAGATCCATTTTTCAATAACTACATTTATGTCCTTTTTTAATACCTCATGATGCTTACTTTCAGAGAATCTTTTTCTAAATATACAGGTGAGTTTTGCATTACTGCATTGAATGAAATGCCTGAGATAACTAACTTTTGAAGAAATAAAGTTTACTTTAGCTTAAAATTTTAGAAGTTGCAGTGCAAGATTTAGGAGACCGTCCAGTTTGTCATTCTCATAAGTAAACTGGAGGAAAATGACAGCAAATATATAGCAAAGGAGACTGCTCATCTCATGAACCAAGTAAAATCTATTTTTTGAGTCCATGAAACTTACAGGAGCAAAAGATTTGAGAAATAATCTTCAGGACCAGAAGTATATTGTGTAGACTTGAACTAAAATAGAAAGCCAGGGATAAGGATTTTTCTTGGAGTGTCTTTTCTGAAATCAAGGTGATATCCTAGATTTTTTTTCTTTTTAAGAGACTTATCCTACTTCTGTGAAAATCTTAACCTCAAATAAATAAATGAAAGGGATTGAGAATACAGCTTAGTCATAAAGTATTCCTGTTTTTTATCTGTCTTATAAAAATAAAGTTAATTCACATTCTGACTTTTGTAAACTGAAAGTTGTATTTGATAAATTTGAGGAAGCTGTTTACTAGAAAAGCTACCATGGAAATTACTCTTGGTTACATATTTTTCTGGACTTTGAGAGGTTTGGTTATTCTGGATGGTGTCTTAGGAACACAAGTTTTGAAGAAAAGCACATGAAGTATTTCCAAAGCAAGGATTTAAGCTCTTCAAATGATTAAATCAGGCTTGCCTCCCTCTGTTCGTACTGTAAACAAACTAGAGGAACCAGTGGTGAAGTTACCTCAGGGTTGGAAGTATTTCATGGGGATAAATGGATACTGACAGATTAGCGTGCTCTGCTCATTTTCTTGATAAACCTGTTCTAAAATAAAGGATGAAAGCGCCTGTCAGAGGCAGAGAATAGAACCATAGAAGTCGATCCCTTCCAGGCTTAGTGATCCTACGAGAACAATGCCTGCCTACCTAATGGTGATGAGATGATCCAGAGAGCTCTTTCTGAGCCTCTCAAGTCACAGGGACTGTGCGACACACTGATGTGTTAGGTTAGAACCACGTGCAATGAGACATAGTAGATAAGCAGTCGAGTTATAAAACATGTCCCAAAATATGCAATTTCAGTTTGCATTAAACACTGTGTCAAGAAAAAAATAGGTACATGTAGTTTTAGGTATAGGTTTAGATTTAGGTTTAGGTTTAGGCTTAACAGTGAAATGTGTCTCTCAAGAGAGTTGGTGAACTCTACCATGAGTCTGCCACTACTCACCACATAAGAACCAGAAAGAGCAAATGTGATCACGATACATCAGCAAGTATTCCAATGAGAAGCAATTAGTTAAACAGATTGTGCTTAAAGGAAATGAATGAACAGATGCAGCTGCAGACAGTAAATTTACCGACAATACATGATTTTTTTTTTGTTCATCAAATAAATGTTCTTATTTCAACAGTGTGGCACATATCTGTGTATACAGCAATTAGGAAACTGAGATAGGAGGACCATGAATTCTAGAGTTCTAGAGCAGTTTGGGTTAGATAGTGAAATGCTGTCACAAACAGATCAGTGAATAAAACAAATCTCAGAACTCAGAGAGTTGAAGCAGGAAGATTGTCATGAATTCAAGGCTGCTTAATCTA
The DNA here is from genome assembly GCA_004026965.1 of Petromus typicus. Lineage (NCBI taxonomy): Eukaryota > Metazoa > Chordata > Mammalia > Rodentia > Petromuridae > Petromus > Petromus typicus. Next base: position 44,355 of record PVIR01002718.1, read on the forward strand.
CAAAGTGAGATCATCTCTCAAAACAAAAAAAAAATTAAAAATTTGTTCTTTGTAAATTTATTTGACTGACTTGAATTTCATGATCTCTTATGGAACTTTTAAACTTATTTTTAGCATGCTTTATTAACAAAAGAAGAGTTTCCAAGAATTAAATGATATTGGTTTTCTACCAGAGAATAAATAACCTTAGTGAATTTTCATACTGATTCCTTCATAAAACATATGAAATCATTGTAGCATCATGGAAGTTTTTCTTTCCTAAAGTAAAACTCAATATTGTTGTGAAAGTCATTGTAAGTTTAATCAAGATGATCATAGCTAAATATAATTTTTGTATTGATTAGTCAAGACACTGAATTTCGTGAGGCTCAACATCCTATTAAAAGGTTGTAATTTCTAAATTAGGAAACAGATGGTCCAGAAATATACTTTGAGTCACTTGTAGTATAAAATAACTCATATGTATATGATTTTTCAGTTACTGCTGTAATAAGTTACAGTAGTCCTTATGTCTTCAAATAACATGCAAGTTATTTACAACTCAGTAGGTCAGAAGTCCAGCACAGGCTTTGCTGGGATGAACTCAGTGCACTGCAGGGTTGCAGTGTATTGAAGATTCTAGGGAACAACTCCTGGCCTTGACTTTTCCAGCATGCAGAGTGTGTACACTCTCTTCCATCTTCAAACTAGCACTGCATCTTCTCTTTTTGTCTGCTTCTGTCCTCACTTCTGTCTCTGATCATATCCAAAAAAAGCCATCTGCTTCTGTGGAGTCATGAAATAAGGCAAGGCCTTCTAAGATCCCTTGAGGTAGATAATCTCCCTACATCAAAGCCCTAACTTGATCGCATCCATATTGTCCCTTTTGCCATGTAAATTAACATATTTGTACATTCCAGGTGAGGGAAAAAGAAATCTTTAGGCATAGTGGCTAATTCTCTGCCTACTCTGTTGTCCAGAATAAATTATAACATCCTACTTAACCATATATAAGCTTACATATAGATATGAAAGTTTAACTGTCTCACAATTAAACACAATGGCAAATGTCATGTAATAAATATTGTAAACGAGCATTACAAGACCCAAGAGAATATATAGGAGAAAGGATCTATTTAAGGGAGTCAAGTTGATAACTAAAGGATGAGGTGCAAATAAACAACCCAAGACTGTCAACCACAAGGCCAAAGAACAGGCAATGTGTGTAACAAGCAAGAAGAGTCATGCTATAATCCAACACTAACTGAACAAGCAGAATCCAGGTCAAGCGAGCTTTTGAGATTTGCTCTTCTTTTTTCCTTTCAAGCTTAAGTATGGGAAAAGTCATTTAAGTGTTTTTAGCAGCATAAGTGTTGTAATTACATATGGGTTTTATAAAACAATTCTGGTGTACCTATTGGAAATGAATTGAAAGGGACCAAAGTGGATACAAGTTACTAAAGGAGTTAATACAAGATGCTACGACTCATCTACTCTCAGAGATCAGAAAGTATTCTTGATAAATCTCAGGTCTTCTCACACAAGCCTTTCTTTACTCTTCCCTGTGTGAGATGATGACCCTCTTATTCTGCAAGCTGAAACCTAACTTATTAAAGGTTTCTCCTCTCGTCACTTCCTAGCATCCAAATCCTATCAGTTTTGCCTCCTTAATAGTCCTTGATTCTTCTTTCATCTGTCCATCTCCACCACCATCCTCCTAGCACAGACAATACTCACTTTTGGCTTAAATCTTTATTCAGGGCTATTTGAAGTTGGATGTACTTCATTTATCTGTGTGTTTAATTCTTTTCCTGTATTTGGAAAATTTTCTTAAATTATTTTTGGAACAGGTTTCTTATGCCATTTGTTCTATATTCTGAGTTATTATTTATTATTTCTATTAATTTGCAATGTAATTGGCCCAGCACCCATATTTCCAGAAATTGATGACATTATAGTTAATGACACACATATAATCCAATTATTGACATACAAAGAAAATCTATGAATAGCAGGACCTATGAGACCTCACAGATGACAAGCAAATCAGAAACAGTAATATTGTCCAAGGCCAGGGGTTTAGCTTAGTGGTTCGGGTACCTGCCTTCCAAGAGCAAGGTCCCAAGTCAGTCCCTCACAATCATACATAACAATGTTGGCTGTGGTGACTTATGCCTATCAGCAGTCAACACCACATACTACAATGCCGGGCATGGTGACTCACACCTGTAATCGAAGCACTCAGGAGGCAGAGGCAGGAGGATTACTGAGTTTGAGGCTGAATTCAGGACTAGCCTGAACTACAAAGTGAGACCCTGATTCAAAATACTATTAATAAAATACTATTTTCCAAGACAAACTATACCTGCATATCATAAGAGCCAATAATGTATCACATCTTACTATAGAAAATGCATCTAAAATTATAGTAGAAACATTGAACAAAGTAGAAGAAATATAAAATAACTGAATTCATGTGATTATGTTTTCTTATCATACAAAAAACTTAAAATTCAATGATGGAAAATGAAATGCATAAATATTTGAAAAATAAAAAGTACAAACTTCAATGGTACACAGGTTTTTTAAAAGACTTGAAACAGAAATTTAAAAATTTTCAGAATAGATAATAACTGTACACAATGAATAAAAAATGTAGAGGCTGGATATGGTCATACATACTTATAAACCCCATCATATACTCAAGAAGAAGGCTGGGACAGCAGGATAGCGAGTTGGAGATCAACCTGAATTATACAGTAAGATCTTTTCCCAAGGAAAAAAAGAATAGGAGACTTGGCTAAACCAACAGTTGAATGAAATTTATAAGTTTAAAGCTTATATTAGAAAATGTAAAAACACAAAATTTTTCTACAAAACAGAAAATAACAAGTCAAGAATAAAGTAAATACAATGAAAAATAATAAATATAATAACAGTTCAAAAGAATGAAAAACAGACCAAATTATCCGTCAAAAATTGGCTTTCCCTAAAATTAATAGCATTTATTAATTTCTAGTAAATTGACCTCTGTTCTCTTCAGAAAGTGTGTATGTGCATGTGACAGAGAAAAACAGAAACTAGAAATTATCATTATTAAGAAAGTAAGAGAGAATATAATAACCATTTCTACAAACATTAAAATAATAGTAAGAAAGTATTATGAACACTTTTGTGTACTAGCTATAACAAATGTAACCTAACAACTATGTGACTCTAACAACTATATAACTATTATGTAAGATAAGCAATATTTTGGAAAACAACCTAGCAAAATCAGTAAATGAGAAATTAAAAATAATAATGCTCTGTATATATTAAAGAAGATGAATTTGTAATTAAATTCTTACCCAAATAACAATTCCATAACCTGATGTATCTACATATAACAAGCATCAAAAATTAAAGAAGAGGGGCCGGGGAGTTAGCTCAGTGGTTCCGGCACCTGTCTTGCAAATGCAAGGGCCCAAGTTCAATTCCCCGGTAACCACATAACAATACTAAGTGTGGAGACTCACCCCAGCAGTAACCAGCACCACATACCACAGTGCCGGTTGTGATGGCTCACGCCTGTAATCCCAGCACTCGGGAGGCAGAGGCAGGAGGATTGCTGTGACGTGAGTTGGAGGCTGAGCTCAGGGCCAGCCTGAACCACAAAGTGAGACCCTGTCCCAAAAAACCTAAAAAAAAAAAAAAAAAATTAAAGAAGAGGTAATACCCACTTTATATCAACTCTTGCAGGACAGATGTGTGAGAGTTTTATTTGGTATGTATTATACCTCAATAAATTGAGTTTTTGTTTGTCAAGAAATACAATATGCAGAATCATTCTAATTTGATTTCTAAATCTTCTCTGAAGTCCTATATGCTAAAGGCTTGGTTGCCTATGGCATTATTTGAAGGTAGAGGGATCTAATAAAAATAAATTTTGGGTTGCCTGGGGCATGTATGTGAAGGAGATACTGGAACGCCAGTTTCTTCCTCACTTTGCTTCGCAGTCACCATAAGGTGAGCAGCTTTGCTCTACTACATTTCCCTGCATGATGTCCTGCAAATGTCCTCTATGGGGCACATATGAAGTTCCTTATAATGATCTTTTTGTAATAGTACTAATTGGAGATAACAGACATGCTCATCAACTGTAGAATGGACACATGCATTTATATGTACATCTATACGGTGAAAATGAACCCATCATGGCTATATATACATGACATGAATAAATATGGCAAACATAATATCAGAGAAAGAAATCAAGACATAAAGGAATGCAGATGTTATGATTTCATTTATATGAAAATCATATTTAGGGAAACTTAAAATATATTGTCAAGTGTTCATGCCGAGATGATAAAACTCACAGAAAATTAAAGAAGAGACTATGGAAGAAACAAATAGCAAACCTTTGCTTCTAAGCAAAAGTGTTCATTGACCTATGTGGTAGTCAATAGATTGTTCATTTAGTATATAATGAATATATGCATTCTCTAATTTCACAATAAAAGGAACAATATTTTTTATTATTTTCAAAAGAGTCATTTATTAAGCAGTAAAGTTGATATTTGGATGACATAAGTTTGATGCCAGCACCTGCACCTTTATTAAAATACACAAACACAAACACAGAACTCATGATTCTGAGGCAAAATATTCTGGATAAAAACCTTCAGTAAGTACAGAAAATAAATCTCTGTTTCATACACATGATTTTTTTTCTTAAGATAGGCCCTCACTCTGTAATTCAAGCTGGACTTGAACTCACCAACACGGAGGTGAGGTTGGCTTCTAACTCAAGCAATGTTTGTGCTTCAGTCTCCTGAGAGCTGGGTGTACTGTAGTACAGTGTACACTGTCATATCGGGATCATACATGTGATTTTAACTCTTTCCATGAACATTTGCTTTTTATTTTTGCATCTAGGCAAGTACTCTAGTACTGGTCTACTTCCCTACCTTGTCTTTGGTATTCTTAAAATTTGACATTTCCATATTTTTATTGATGTTAGCAGGATGGAAGTGAACTTAGAAATCAAGAATTGAGGAAACTAGTTTTAATCGTCTTTGTTATGTGTGACTTCCACAGAATGATTCTAGATGTCACAGTTCTAATGTGAAATTATTATTTATATCAATTTTCTAAATTGAAAAGAACTTAAATAAAATGTTACTTTAGTGTTTTCCTTAGTTATCAAATTGACTGTCTTCTAAATTTTCATCATCACCTTACTAAAACTTCATGTATTGCTTCCAAGTATTTCAGCTTTAAAAGTCACCATTCATGATGCTAGCAATGAAATTATGCAAGAGAAAAATATCACACATAAAATCAATTCTGAGGAAGGGTTTCACATGAGCAATAGGTGTACATAATACTTCTTGTTTAAATAAACATTGCATAATTCTCATATATAGTGATATCATAAATGCCTTGCAAAATACTCTACTAATAACAAAATTACTGCTAGGCAAATGCAGTGTGAACCTTATAAACCTGCTTTCTGAACATTCCCTTCAACTTACGATATTGGAAACATCATTGATTCTTTGGGAAAAATATAGCTTGGGTTATTTTATAGCCTTCCATTTCTTCTGTTCTTTACATAGACATACAGCAAAGCACGTATCTGATACATTTACAAGAGGGATGTTATTCTTATAATATTTTTCATTACATTTTGATAATATAAATTATAAAATTATTTTACTTCAATGTTTATAATAGCTTCTTTTAAAAGAAAACCTATCTTTCCAAAAACATATTTAGAATATTAATAAAATGTTGTAAACAAAACATAATGTAAAATAGCAATGCATAAGTAGAGTATTTCTCACAATTTTACTTCTTTAAACAATATGTGATGCCTCTTTTCATAAAACCTGATTTCTGCTTTCTCATATTGTTATGGAGACCAAGGTTTAACAGTGTATATGAATAAGAATATTAATTTATGGGTATTGGTTGAAAGGTATTATTTTATTTGGCCTACACTTTAAGAGAACTATTACATTAAAAATGTAATGTCTTCTTTTTCTGCTATAATAAGGATCAAATCCAGGGTCTTCACACTAAGCTCCATCCACAGACCTTTTATTATTATTTAACCAAGATCTCACTGTATTACTGAGTTACTCTTGAATTCACAATCCTCCAGCCTCATTCACCCACAACGCTAGGATTAAAGGCATGCACCACCATATCTAGCTGATAATACTTTTACAGTGAATGGCAAGAACAGTGTTGTATATTTCTTGGGTAATTAGTACATAATCAAATAAAGGAAGCTCTGTGTTTAAAAAAACTAAAAGTAAATATATATATAATACACTTAAATGTATAATAAATTTAAATGTTATATTATTTTTGAAATTATTTAAATTAGATTAATAATGATGTATTTATTTTTAAATGTTTTTATTTTCAATAATTTTGATTAAAGATCTAAGCTGTATTTCTCTAAATAGCCACCAGATGGCCATATGGGCTCTTTTGTTTGTTTCCCTGACATACCTGATGATTTGAGCAATTTTGGCATAATTCTGTGGCATTTTGAAATAGTTGAACTATAATCAGCAGTGGAGGAGTGCATACTATGAAAAATGTGTGTAGCTCTGATTTTTGAATAATAAAGCTTGATGTGAATTAATTTTAAAGAATCCTTATGTCACAGGTCTTTAAAACTTTCGACCATTTTGCTAATTTCAGTCAAGTCTCCTAATTTTACAGGTTAAGAGCTAGTGAAATAAAACATGTGCATTTCTCACCCTTGTCAGTGCGGGCTTACTTTAACTGACAAATTACAGTTCGTGTGCGTGGTATAAACGTAGGTTGAAGGATAGGACAACAAAACTACCTGTAAATCTACTATACAAATAAAAAATAAAAATATTTTTCTTTGAATTAATAAGGAAATTATGTTTATACACCTTTCATTGTGGCAGCACATTCATAAGGAAAAATTGGCCAAATAAAATAATATCTAAAACATTTTTGATAATTAAATCTTAGCAGCATATTTTTGCTCTGAATTAATGGTCTTTAAACTAATTAGCTTTATACTGCCATGAAAAGTAATAAGATAACACTATTGCAACTCTGCCAAGTATTACTATTTAATGTAATTGACACTTACACTTAAATATTTGGAAAATGTATGGTAACTTAGGTCTTCATAAATTCCTACAGATAGCATTTTGATATAATTCTCCATTTTTGTGGGAGAATATAGTTGTGTGTGTTCACACAACCTGAGATTTTCCGCAGAACTAACATTTTGCCTTTTTTCTCCAAAAATTCAAATGCTCACTTTGGAGTACTAGAACTGTCCTGATTCAGACCAACAGCAATGAGTGGAAACAGAACTTGCTGAAGTGTTACGGAATGCCTGGGTAATGCCAGCCTGTAAGGAGTTTACAAAATTCAGAGATAGTAAACAGGGTATGATCGTCTTCTATGTCGGGCCCCATCTTGAGCTCAAGCACCTTTTGGGATAAAGTAGAGTTAAAAAAGAAAAAACATTGAGTGATAAGCCAATACTTCTGTTGTTCCTGTGTTCTGGACAGTTATTTTAAATTTCTTCCCGTCTAGGAAGGTCTTCTCTTCTCCTGTTCTTTCCCACGTGGTGTTATTTGATAAGGAAAGAGTATCCACTTGGTGAGAGTAAAGGCCCTCTGCTTGGCTGCTAACCTGGCTTTATATAATGATGTTCTACAATACTGTCGCTCTGAAAATAATGGCCCTCTAGGCTTTTGCTCACCTCTCTCAAAACCTTCCAGAACTTCTGAGTGCATAAACTTGGACACACAGATAGTGAGGAACCATACTCCACTGTTTGATAAGTTGACACCTCTCCTTTATTTTTTTGTGAACCATCGTCTTCACAAGAGACAGCCTCTTCTCAGCCTTCAAGACAGAATGCAAGGTGCAAACACAAGCTGTGCGTGCAAGATCTCCATCACCTTCCCCATGTGTTATCATCTCTCATCAGAACATCCTCTCTCCTTGTCAGGGTTGACATGCTCCTCTTCTGCAAATCTCCCATCCTATGCCAACATTGGTCTTTTCTCTGAATTGCACACAATTTTCTTACATCCTTCAGTCCTTTCTTTTATAGACTTTTATGGGACTTCTTCTCAAGGTTTCCTCTGGCTTTGCTATGGAATGGCTTATGAGCTGAAAAATGTTGCTCTTTTCTATGAAACTAATTGTTCCATAAAAAAACGTTAATTTGAGTTTCAAAGTTGAATAATAACCTCTTTATTTTAGAATCAGTTCATCTTCTTTCTGGGACTTACGGAATTGAAGACAGGGCGATATGAGAAATCAGAACATATAAATAGGAGAAAAAATCCGCAGGGGTTGAATATCTCAAATAGAGTATCGATGTTTCACTAATTAAAACTAATTGGTAAAATTCTCACAATTATTATGTTCCTGCTATCACCACTCTTGGCAGTAAAATTTGTATAAGTTTTGCAAATAAATTAAAATTTATACACAAGTTAAATTTATACATGAAATAAATTTTGGCATGAAATTTGTATTTGATTTTCCCTGTATCCTTTCACAAAGAAAAAGAAAATAAAGAAGTCTATTTTGTGTAAAAGAGTATTCATCAATGCATTTATATATTCACTCATTCTTTCACTTGGTGCTAGAATACTCTGAAAAAGACTAACAGCAATCACAACATAATCCCTTTCTTATCCTGAACCATCTCTTTGTAGGACAATGAAGTTTCCAAGAAATTAAAAGGGAAAAATCAGGCATGAGCTTATGGCTAATTTTATTGTCACCATGTAGTTAACTTGAGATAATTTGCTGGGAAAGAAATTGTTCTGTTGCACTTGCTATTACTTTTATAATCAGGAAAAAGAGCATCATAAAAAGACATGACTTTGACCTCATGCTGGCCCAGAGTTTGGCAGCTGTAATTAAAAAGTGAATGTATTTAACGTCTTACAGAATAAAGGCCTTTTATAATAAATAACCTTTGGATGGGGAAACCACACTGTTTGTACACCAAAAAGTAATTTTAAGGCTTATCTTGATTTAATGCCAGGATAAATAAAAGTGGAGGCGTCCTGCCCTCCTTTTCTCTTTGCTAAGGAATCAAAGCAGATCTATTTCAGCATTTTGCTTTTACTAATATTCTACTGTAAATTTTATGCAGTTTGCAAGGACAAAATCCCTTGTAGTGACATTTTGGAACAAAAAGGAAAATTCTGGATCTATGGTTGTGTGGTGACTAGATTTTAACAATCTGTACAAAAGAAGTTTTATTGTAAGTGAAGCCAAATTTAATTCTGCAATGTTCCAAAGACTTGTCGACAGTTCACTGAAGGAAACATTAAGGAAACATATCACTCTTGAAATTTAATTTTGACCCATTTTATAAAAGTTGGAAAATCTGATTATTTATGTTTTTGCTAAAGAATAGCTTTTGGAAACCTGAGTTTATCTCCATAACTTAATGTATGGATCTGTGGCTACATTAAGAGTAAGTTTATTTGAATAGATATTTCAAACTGCCCAGTTTAAAAAAAAAACTCTCTATTAATATGTTGACAGGAAGAATTTCAACAACCACCAAAAAAAGTACAAAATGCAGAGCCATTTTGCAGACTTTTATCTCCTGACAAATTATCATTTTCATTGTTAGAATTAAGTCAAAAAAAGATGAGAAATTTATACATCTTTTCTCCTTACCATAATAAACACTTCAAATGAACTTGCTTTCTATCATACTTTATTCATGTCATCTAATAGGCTCATACTTCCTTACACTGACAAAATCCTTTCATAAATTTTTATTTCACTTCATCTACTTATTTTAAGCATACAGACTCTTTTAAAATTTAAATTTCTTCTCACTCACCCTAGGGGTATGTAAATTATAAGAAATAGGTATGTTGAGTGAGGTTATATTATTAAAGAGTGTTGGAACTGGGATACACTCATTTGAGAGTTCTGGTCCCAAAGTGTTTGCAAGTACTTCATTTTTTCTCTTATATAAACATGTCACTCATTTATTCGTGGGTTTTTCCCCCTATAATTATTGAGAATACTAAGACATTATAACAGTTTCCACTGATGGGGGGGGGCGCTACTTTTAAGCAGTTCTTTTTCTTAGCCTGGAGGCTCCTTTTCTCCTTAATGTTATTGCCCAGCAGGGGAAGCAAGGTGTGGAAGATGGAAAATGTATCCAGTTGTTCTCGCACTGAATTTCCTTACTTATGGAAATACCTTGCATATAATAACTGTTCAGTAAATAGCAACTTCCTAAATTAATGAATGAGGGAAAGGATAGACTATGTCTTCACATGGAAAGAATTACAGGAATACTATTTGTTTTCTGTGATTTCTACTTGGAAACACAGCATCGAATTGTAGAACAGAACAAGAGGACTTGCTTTATTTCTTTAACTATTATTTTTCAAAACTGCAATCTTTCTGACATTTTAATAAGTTCACAGTAAATTTCTAATGAGAGCCTGATTTCAAAATCAAAAAACAAAGAGGACTATTTTGACATACATTAAACAGGAAAAAAAAACTATAACTCACAGTTTTATAGCCTCTAGTGCCTCAAATCTTAGTTCATTGAAAAACTCATGCTATTAATAAAACAAAGACATTATACTTTAGAGGTACAACCATACACAATTTCTAATTAAAATTTATTATGTGATTATTCCTTAGTCATCTATTACTTAGCATTTTGCTGCTTTTCCCAATGTTTTCCTTTTGCTCTTTTATGTTGTCTACAGCCCACTTAATTAGGCAAAAGTTTTATAGTTTGTTCTTCTCTCTACAAATGATTTTAGTAAACCCTCTACCTAATTCATTATTCACCCTGAGCTCTCCTTTCTTCTTTATGCTTTTAGTTATTCTTAGTAAGACAAGCAAACAAATCTTTAAGCACATCAGTCTTGCTGTTAAACTTCCAGTGACTTTTTATTTGTCACAGAAGTAATTGTTCATTTGAGGGTTTCTTAACAGAAATTGTAGATACAGTTTTTCACAATCACACAGATATCTTGGAAACATTCTGATATTTAAAAATAGTCGCTCTGAAGAATAAATAATATCCACAGTACAAGAGAGTTTTTTACATCTTTAGAATTTTATGTCCTCCCTACTTCTATCACCTCAAGATATGGCTTCTGGTAAATCACATATGTAAACAAACAAAACAGTGCAGGAGTTCAGGGCTCTGTTGGGAGCAAGTAGGACAGCAGAAGGTGCTGTGGAGAATGAAAAGGCTCTCCAACCTTTACCTGGGATAGGAACCAAGAGTTACAGAAGTGGGCCGGGGGAACTTAGCTCAGTGGTTCTGGCACCTGTCTTGTAAGCGCCAGGACCCGGGTTCGATCCTCAGTAACCACATACAATACTGGGTGTGGAGACTCACGCCCAGCAGCAACCAGTACCACATACCTCAGTGCCAGGTGTGCCTCACACCTGTAATCCCAGCACTTGGGAGGAAGAGGCAGGAGGATCACTGTGATGTGAGTTTGAGGCTGAGCTCAGGGCCAGCCTGAACCACAAAGCGAGACCCTGTCTCAAAAAACTTAAAAAAAAAAGGGGGGGGGGTTATAGAAGGTATCCCAGAAAAGATGACTGGTACAAATCATCAATGTTGATTGTGATCATAATGTATGTATAAAATGGGCCAACAAAATCAATGTTTAAAAAGGAAAAAGATGAAGCTTACGCTAAATTTAAGGGTAAAGATAACACTATCAGGTCAATGATGCAATGACTGTACTGATGCAATATGGAAAGATATCTCAATTTCCAACCTGAAAATTGGATGACTTTTAAGAATGATAAATGTAGGCATGGGTATTAAATTCATTGAAAATTAACTTGGTATGCAGTGTATTCATGGGACTAGTTATGGCTTGTAGCTAGATGTCCCCCCCAAAGCCTTATGTGGTCATAGGTGAGGCTTTTCAGAGGTGGCTGGATCTAGGGTAGGTGATGCTGGAATGAAGGATGTGATGCTGAAATTAAAGGTGCCCCACTCTGGAAGCTTGTGCTACCCTGTCCAAGGAGTGAGCAGCTTGATGGTATATAAGAGATGGAAAGAAAGCTTGCTATTCTCCTGCTGCTTCCCCTGTTTTACTACTTTACTGCTCGCCACCTTCTACATTTTGTGTCACACCAGGAACTATTTCTCCTCTGTGATGCCCCCTCCTATGCTACCCTGCCTTGGAGCCAGCTGACTATGGACAGAAACTGCTACAAATTATGAGCTGAAGTAAACTTGCCTCTGTTTACCTTTTGGTATTTTGTCAAAGCATGAGAAACACGATAAAGATGGTACTATACTAAAATAAAATATTTTGTAAATATAAACAGAGACAGTTCTATCAATACCAAGAATCTGAGACAATTAGAAATTTTGACAGTATTGAAGACATCTTTAAACATCAGAGTTTCCAGGTAATTTAATTTTTTATAATTTATTCTAATATCTTTTTTATGTTTACTGGTACATTTTAGATACAGAGGTAAAATCACTAAGATTCAGATGAGATTTTATGATAAATTTTAATTTTACAACTTTTCACTTAAAGATAATTTGAAGAATAAAATGTATTAATGATAGGATATTCTAGTATAATTTACAACTTTATAGACTTTAACTCCATTAAAAAAAGACCCTGATTATTTAAGATTAATGGTTATGAGAACTCTTATAGAACAGATAGCATGTAACTTAAACCTTGAAAATTTAGTGGCTTGAGAGTAGGTATAAAGAATGGAGAAGAAATGGCAGACAATGGAGATTACTAGGCTTCAGCAAATACCCTAGCACAGCCATCGTAGCTATTCTTTTTACCCATCCCCAGCATCAATATCAAAACCTTCTGACAATGTGAAGTTGTTCTCACAAGCCTTCCTGGTGAAGTTTAGTAGGAACAGAAGATGAAGATAATTTGCCACTTCTGAGAGAACATGACTGTGATATTCTCATATAATATAATAGCAAATTCATATTTGTTCTTTGTCCTTGGTTCCCGACACAGAGGTCCTACTCTGGGATCTCCAGGAGGATTTGAGCATCTGCTGTTGTAATGAGGCCTCTCTTGCTAGGCTCCTCGGTTTCTGCAGATAGATTCAGCAGTAACTGGGAACAGGAATCTGTGGATCCCATTGCTGTTCCTCTGAGAAGGAGCACAGGGCCGCAGACTGTTAATCATTTCTCTCACAAAGTCTCCAGAAAAACGAAGCCCCCATTAAACCCCAAAATGTGGAGTGTGGAGAGCTTCTAAATGATTGAACATATCAAGCTGCTGAAGCATCCACTGAATCTGTATGGACAGAAACTCTCACTGACAGAAGCTTTTCAGACATTGCTGTGGCTATTCGCTGTATCACTTATTGTATCTTTTACTAATGTAATAAACTAGTAAACAGAAGCCAGCAATTTCCTGAATTTTGTGCACTGTCATAACAGATTAATCAGTCTCAGGGAGGTGGTCACGGGAGCTCTGAGTGACAGTCCATTGGGTGGAAATACAATTTACCACCCACTATATGAACTTGGCAGCTAAGGAGAGTTGGCTTCAGAGGACGGAGCCCTGAGTCTGTAGGATCTGACTTGAGGCCTAGGTAGATGGCGGCAGAACTCAACTGAATTGTGGGACATCCAGTTGGCGCTTACTGAAGAGCTGCATATACATGAGAAAATACTTCAATATATGTTGGCCAAAAATTTTCTGTTTTATATAGTCCTGACTGTGTAAGCAAAGAAATGTGTATTTGTTTGTTTGATACAACGAACAAAGATTCAGTAGCAAGGGTCGAGGATTTAACTCAGTGGTTCTGGCTCCAGTCTCCCATGTGCAAGCTTCTGAGTTTGATCCCCTGTACCAAAAACAAAAACAAAAGCAAAAAACAATTGTCGATGTTCTTTGCTCTCTGGATGTAACTTAGTGACACCACGCAAGAACAAGATCCTGAGTTCAGTCCCTGGTGCTACAAAACAAACAAAACAAAACAACCCCCTCAAAAAATCCCACTAGCCATACTAATATTGTCACATTGCATATTATAGTTGATATGAAAAAGATTCAGTAGCAAAAACAGAAATTTGCAGTAAGAATACAACACTATGGTTAAAACTTCTTATAATGTTAGAAGGGGAAAATATTGAAACTCTCATGTAGGGATCTTAAATGATATGCTAAGATTTTCTACTATTTGTATTATGCTATATTTATATTTTTATACTATCAACAAATTATTCTGTTTTCTTCTCTTGTTAACTTAATATCTGATACCATAACACTAGTATTATTTTTAATATTATAATATCTCTGCAATTTCCACTCAGTCTTCTGAATGGACATTAAAAGCAAACACAGGCTAAAATGCTCTCCTGTATTGAACATGGTGCCAGAGGCTGGAGTCGCTGCCATGTGATAGGGTTTTTGTTCTCATGAAGATGATGATATAGGATCGGGGAAACTACAGAGTACTGTGCTCTCATTCAGACTTACTAAGATCATTCTCTGCTGACATTTATTTATTCACACTATTGCAAAGAGCTTTTAAATGGCCTGTAATTTTCATGATTTGTACTCATTTTTTGTCATTTGTATAGCCACAGAATATCTCAGCATACCTCACATTAAAAGACAAATCCATCTTTTTGATGTTTATGATAGTTCTTAAACATTTTGAACACAATAGCTCCTTATTCTTGCTTATGAAATACAAAGATATTCTATTCCAACTGTGTGTTTTTTTTAGAGTTGTAAGTCAGGCCAGGAAATTATCTTACATATTAATACCATATCCTGGTAACTGGGGGCATAGTGCTTGATAATACTTTAGCAAGTGATAATAAAAGAACAACTGACACAATCAAGCAGAAGCTTTCAGGTTTTATCAAAAAAACTGATTTGATCAGACCTCACTTTTTCCTGTCCTACTGAACATACGTTCGGTGGTTGCAGAAGGAACATTTCTAAATGTAGAAGAAAGTTTTTCACATTTCAGAGATGAAAGTGAGATGAAGCTACTATCTTATTTCCAGAGCCATCCACACTTCAGAATCATGGTTTAATTTTCATTTATTACTAGACAGAAGGGTTACTACCTTCAGAAATATGCATGTAAGTAGAATCTACAGGTAAACACAAGTAGCAAATGGTCTAGTACCTTACACAACTTTATATGAAATTGCATGTTGGAACATATTGAATGCTAAAAACCTGGTGCCTTATTATCAGGAATGATAAGACAGCATGGAAAATGGCAGAGGACTACAGGCAATTTATTTTCACAACAAGCCTACAAGGTCATAAGGAATTGTAAATATAAGCCATTCTCATTACTATCTCAGGACTGTAATCTTGTCCTTCAGAGATGTCACACCTGGGCCTTAGTCATTTTAAATGATTAATTTCATATTTTTAGATATTCTTGATCAGTCTAGGTATCAGGTCCAACTATTTCGAAAATAAATGAATATTATTCTGGTCAGCTTTACTGAAGAAAACAGTGTCAAAATATAACACAAGAGTTGAATATTTATGGACAATTCAAGCAACTTGAAATGAGTCAAAGTGGTTCTGTTAAAGTATAGTTTGGGGGCTCACAATTCAGTGCACATAAAAAAGCAAATTTTGGAGAAGATATAAATGTGTTCTTGTTTGGTGTTGTTGTTTGTTTATTTTGGGGTTCTGGGGGTTGAACTTCGGACTTTATGTTTGCCAGGCAGGTGCTGTACCACTGAGCTACATCCCTGGCCTGTAAATATGCTCTTTACAAAGGAGTTAGACATGAATGCACCTATGAGGCATAATTAGAGCTTTTATGACATCCAGTGTCTAAATTATATTTGCACCACCTCTTACACTATTTGTTGTTGACATGCCAACAGAGAGTCAAATAAGTGTGAGAAAATGGAGCTCAGCTAATCCTATGTGATGGACCTGTTTTTTAATGTTTCAAAACAACCACAAAATCACTATTACATGTATTTTATAAGAACAGTAGCAAAATATTTTTCACTTTTAAAGGTAAAGGATCATCTCAGCTTTCCTTATGGAAATATATGTATTCCTATTGTCCATGATGTATTAGCTAATAGTGTTGACCTTGGTATAATAAAGCATCTTTTCATTGTGGTATATCCTTTCATAAATACAATGTTATTATTACATTGAGATAAGTACTATTATATGCCTGCATATTTTTAGGTTCAGCAAGGGTGACTAATCAGAAAACAGTCATTTATTTCTGTTCCCTTAATTTACTTGCTCACTTATTTCCACTTCCAAAACTATACCTCCGTTAAGAAGATGTCTTGCCAAAAAGACTATCGCACTGGATTCCTAGTATACACTAAAAGAATTCCAAAAGATGATGTTTTTAATGGCTAAGGAGCAGTCCTTAATGCCCTATTGGATGACTTGTAATCACCTGTAAGCACACATAATACTTTAAAAAGCTAATGCACAATGAATCTTTTTTTAACTTGAAAGATCTATATTTGTATATATAAACAAAATTGTGTATATATAATTTCACAGCTTTCATAGTTTCCCTTAGGTATGAGGTATACCTGGATTATGTAATGCTGTAAAACAGTATTGGACTAGCTGTAAATGTGGTAGCTTATAATTAATTTAAAGACCTATCTCATTTTCTTCATCTTTGTGTACCAGAAAATTTTAGTATTTATCTGTTGAAATCGTTGCAAAGATGAAATCAGTATATGCTTACTGATATGTTCAAATACCTGGCTCAAAGACAGTACTCTGTTACAGCATGTTTTTTTCTTGTGTGTGTGTGTGTGTGTGTGTGTGTGTGTGTGTGTGTGTGTGTGTGTGTGTGCTGACTGAGACAGTGTCTCACCACATAACTCAGTCTGGCTTTGAAATAGCTCTTGGGTCCCAGCTGCCCACAAAGTTATGATCATCTTGCCACAACCTCACAGTTGATAGGGTTACAGTTGTGCACTGTCACACTCAGCTCATAAAAGCTTTTTCTCATTATGTTTGTAAAATGGCATAGATATAGATCAGACAATAGGAAAGCACTTTTAGCTTGTGGGAAATTACATTTCATGAAGACACTGAATTTGGGCTGGATCTTGAGACTTGATGTTGGTATGGCAGAGAGAAGAAAAGAGGGTTTTCAACAAACTAAACATATTTTTGGAAGTAGGAAACTTCTGTGCTGTGAATCATTAAAGTGGACTCAAAAGAGGAAGGTTCTGTTAATGGAATCAAGGGCCAGCTGGCAAAGTGGGTACAGTGTCCTCGGTGAAGGACTATTGGTGCTATGTTGAGGGGACTGGACTGATAGGTGAAAGAATATCTGTATTTCTGTATTTCATATCTTCCTAACTTTATCCCCACTCGTATGTATTTTGCACAAGTCAAATGGATGCAGAATGTGGGGCAGAATACTCAGGATCATACTGATCAAAGACAGTTGAAACTAAATAATAAAGAGACATTTATATTTCCCCGGCAACATCACTGGGCCTATGAGAAATGTTTCTAAAAATTAAAACATTACACTGATGAGGTTATTTAAGATGATTACAGAAAGAAAAAATTAAACAAAGGGCCCAAAATAGAAGAATAATATCTCCTCTATGTTAGAAATATCATCTCAAAGGTAAAGTAACTAGAAGATGCTGCATGCAGACCTTAAGACAATGGGATGTATTACTATTCCCATGTACTTAACTGTGACAAGGCAGCATTTTAAGAGAAAATCCCCTTTAATTTCTAGTTCTCTTTTACCTTCAAGATACACTTTGTCCTGGCAAGCCAGAGACATGTGACCATCTATCTGGTAGATGTGAATAGAGACAGAAAACCATTCTAAAGTTTCCTGCGGAATGAATGAAGTTATGCTCAGTTTTTGAGATGTAAAATAGAATTCTCCAGGAAGACCATGGCCCAAAGAAATGATTTCCCATGATGCCTTTTCCCTCTTCCCCTCTTTAGCATATCAGTAAGGAATTAAGGGAGATTGACTTCTTAGAACTGTCTCACAGGTAGCACACATGCAGCTTTGACTGCAAAGTAGTTAAGAGGGTACAAAGATAGGAAAGGAAAGTCTCAGCTGAAATTTCTGGCATTAGAAGTAGAGAGGAGTCAAAGTGAGGGAAGAAAGTATTTTCCTTGCATTAGCCTGATGTTTTGAGGAACAAAGAACATGTATATTCTAAAAGATAAGAAAGACAACGGAGAGAAGAGCGGGGGTCCCGTCTGAGCTTTGGGTCTGGTTCGTAAAGTGGGATCATATTTCTCTCATCTCATCCTCTAGTGCATGTCAGTAGCTTGAGAGTCAGTCGTTCTGCTCATTTCTTCCAGGAGCACATAGGACTTTCCTTTGGATCATTTCAGTGACCAGATCAGAGTGAGCTTTAGGTTAACTTAACCTTTTCTTTTCCTTTGTAGCACAGTAGATGGAGTCATCGGAATAAATTCCAGTTGCTTGGAGACTAAATAAAAGATAAAACAGGAAGTTTTGTCATATTTGAATGTTGGTGTGAAGTAAGTTCCTCAACTTTCTTTTATATATTTAATTTATAATATAAAGTCAAAGCTTCTCATATATTTTTTTTTGTTTTAATTTTTTGAGACAGGGTCTCACTTTGTAGTTCACTCTGATATTGAACTCAGCCTGGAACTCACAGCAATCCTACTGCCTCTGCCTCCCACTTCTGGGATTATAGGCGTGAGCCACCACGCCCGGCACTGTGGTATGTGGTACTGACTGCTGGTGGGCTGAGTCTCCACTCCTGGTTTTGTTGTAGGTGGTTCGGGGGGATTGAATGCAGGCCCTTATTCTTGCAAAGCAGGTACCAGAACCACTAAGCTAAATCCTCAGCCCTCATATATAATTTTTAAGGTTTTTATTTTCACTTAGGTCACCAAGAAATGAAACTAAAGTTTGGAAGGATTCATGCCGTTTGCAAGAAGATTTTCTTTTTTGAGGCAGGGTCTCCCTATGCACTTCATGCTGGCCTCAAACTCAGATTCCTCCTGCTTCAGCCTTCAGGTTGCTGGGAATATGAGCATGTGTCAATGTGCCTGGCTCCAAAATTTTCTTTTTAGGAAGCATTTTGTATATAAGTATACATCAGCAATAGACAAGTAATAGAAACTAAATATCTTTAGTTGCTTTAATTTAAAATTTATTCCATTTTGGTTACATTGATTATTTTCTTGTACTAAAAAATTGAGGAGAAAGTGTAAGTAATATGTTCTATGGTTTTTTTATTTTTCCAGATTGTGGGATTGTTTTTCTACCTTACAAGAAACAATGTATTGAAATGACATTTTTTTCTCAGGGTTTATAATATGCTTTACTTCACAAAAAAGTAAGTCAGGGAAATTCTATGAAGGTAACAGTAAACTCAAAAAGCATCTTGGACTTACAGCATGACTACAAAAATAATACCTGTGTAAGTTTGAGTAAAAGGAAAGTAGAAAACCTGAACGGTGACGTATAGCCTGTAAATAGAAAGGCGACACATTAGGCTCTTAATGAAATAATTATAATGGAGAAAATACTGCTTGTGTGAAAGTATGAAAATAAAACACTGATGATTTGGAATTGGGAAGAATATCGGAACTGAATGAATGCTGTTCATACTGTCTATTTTTATAGTATTACTTTTCTCATAGTAGGCACTTTACAGATGTTTACTATATGAATCAGCTGTTCTGGGGACCACCTGGAGTTACTTAGCCTAATACACTTGAAATACAGAGTGCATTTTTTCAGTGCTAAACATTTGAATAATACAGTCATTTCATTTCCTCCATCTCATTTCCCTTCTCCTCCAATCCGGGCTTACTCCTAAATGTCTCCACCTGTGCTGACAATTTCACACTGGCTGCTCTGCGCTGGTGAACAGGCCTGGCTCCTAGTGCAGACCCAGACCAACTGCCTCTGGGCATTTCCCTTAAGCAGCCCAAGCATTCAATTCTAGAGTCTGATTTAAAAATATCTGCCAACAATATACTAATGGTACCATGAGCCTTTGGATTTTTCTTTCCTTATTGTTTTTGTGGGATTTTTTTTGGAGATGATTTTTTTCATACACTAGTTATATTTTTAAGAGCTGTGCTAATTTTAAAAATGCTTCCTAAATAACATTATTCTCTTTGATGAATTTAAAAGAACTGAAACTAAGATTATTATAATTCTTAATTTTATTTTATTTTTATTTTTATTTCTCTTGTTACACAGAAAGAGCTGCTAATGGATTTTTGTATAATTTATCATTCTTCAATTTTAATTAGGATTTCTGCATATAAAACTGGAGTTTTCTCAGCTTCTCTATTTATGTAATGAATATAGCATACTGTTTGAGGTTCTTGAAGTGAATCCTTACAATCTCCTATAAAAGATGGTCACTTGGTCCCCCCAGTTTAACTCCCTTTTCTCTGTACCATTAATACTAGACAAAAACAAGATCTGCCCATGTTACACCATGCTTTGAAAATTAAGTCAGACATATCTTACTCCAGGCAGATTTAATTAGATGTGCCAATGGCATAGCAATAATATTTTGCTGTTATTGCATTTTCCAGCATAGAATTGTTGTTCTTTTTTGATGCCAAGGGAGATTATACCTTGTCCATGAATGTATCAGAGCAGCTGGTAGATAACAAGTTCCTTCTGTTATGGGATATGCCAGATCGTTTTGTTCTTTCTCCTTCTTATCTTCTTTGGTCTCCTTTTCCTTCTCCCTCACCCCACTATTATTTTTTCTTTTGTTACTAGAAATTGAACCTACACACTTTGGAAAGAGCTAAATTTCCTTTTTTACATTTAGACACAGTCTCCCTGATTTGCCCATGCAGCCTCAAACTTTGCTTCTCCTGCCTCAGCCTCCCAGAATGCTGGAACTACAGGTACATGACACCATACCCAGTTTATTTCTGCTGTCTGGAATATTTAGTAAAGTGTCAACTCAAACATGGGCAAGAGTTAGTATTACTTAAAGCTAACAAGTGTCATGACAGTCAAGGAATGTGGCAGCTAATCTGAATTGTGCATTTGTTTGCACTGAGAACTGTGAAGAAGTGTTGGATTCTGTAGTTTCTGACAGAAGGTGCTATTTCAAGGCTTGGTGGTGAGGAGGACATTCACACTGCAGGAAGTATACACCACGGAGCTTCCCTGCTCTCTTCAGTTTCCGGGTTGCTGCAAATGAGTGGCTTTTCTGTGCACATCTTTCTGCCATGACGCTCATGGTTTAGATCCAGCTCACCATGGAATGGAACTTCTGAAACCGAGAGCCAAATTAAACTCATCCCCTTTCAAGTTATGGATGTGAGGTGTTCTGTTTTAGCAGTGGAGAACCTGAATAACACAAGGATTAACAAAGGTTTCTGAGAATGAGAGGCAAATTCAAATTCTGTTCCTGCCACCAAGCAGCTATCAGACTGTAGTCATTAACCTTTCTGAATTTCTGTCTTCTTATCTGTGAAAGCTAGTGCTACCTCTTTATTAGATTACCAGACAACTACGAAGACAAACTTGAAGTTTTATGAAGTTTATAGTGCATGGTAAATTTTCTCCGTATTATATTTAATGTTAAAATCAGAAATCATAAACATAGTAGATACAACTCTCATTTCTCTCACTGGGAAACTGAAATCTGACAAAACTAAATGAGTAACCCTGAGTCGTATAATCATTTAGAGGCAAATGCGATTCTTTAGTCCACTTAATAAAAGGTAATGTTCTTGTCAATGTCCAAATAATATCTCTTATATTAATTGAGTACATGAGGATCATGTTTCTAACCTGGAGAATGCTTAAATTTTTCATTGTTGTAAGAGCAAACTTCGATAATCTTATTTTATAAAGATTTACATTAGAGTTTGCATCTGTCTAGAGTGAAATTTTGTTCAAAAGCTAATGCATTTCCAAAGCATAACTTATTTAAAAACCATTTAACTAAGTTCAAAACAACTTGATTTCCCTGGTGTCCAGTCAGAGATTCACTCTAACAATCAAGATAGTATATTTAAATGTGATTTAATAGTACTTAGTTGGTACGTTATTTAATTTATTGCATCACGTGCCTACACAATGTCATCTTTATAGTGCAAAAGTAAGTCTAGTGAATAAATGTCATGGTTTCAGCTGCCTCTTTCATACTAGAATATAATTTTCTCCATTATTTATATGTTTCATTTGACATCATGATAATTTTGAAATGAAATGCCACTTATTACTTTCCTGTGTGTAAATGTATATTCATGCCATGTCCAACATAATCAAGATAAAGTTGTACTTAGCACAAAATTCTTTGATAATTCAGAAGAAATGGCTTTGTGGAATAAAGGTCTACTAAACTAAAGCCATAGTTCTATTCATGCAATGCACTAATGGCTTTCTTAAAAATATTCTTGACAGAGTACATTTTATTATAAACAGCCCTAAAAATTTAATTGGACTTCTGAAAAAATGGTAATGGTTGTAAGGTACAGATTTCCTGTTAAAGGAAAACTCTTGCACTAATGCTTCTGAGTTGGAGACAAAAGTTTGAAATGGAATTTTAATAGTCACTGGTGTATCTACCATTTCAGAATCTTCTTATACTAGTTAACTGCTATAACTTTAAGTCAATCACTCAACTTCTCTGATTCTCTAGTTTCTTTATGCTCTATCCTAAATAGCAATCCTAGCCAAGGATTAATGAGATTTTTAATTTTGTGTCATTCTGGAAAGAAAGCTTTGTCAAATTAATGTCTTTTCTGGGTCTTATTCCATCAGTGATACTTTTTATTCCCTGTAATTTAAAGACCTTTCTTTATTTCATACCTGTTCAGGTCATCATACCATAACTTTAACTTTTCTATGTTGCCTCTAGTGTTTACAATTCTCATTTCTCTTTCATAAATTTTTTCTTGATTTTTTTCACTTAAAATGCACCCATAGAGAAAAACAGAGAATGTTAGAATATCTAAAACTTGTTCAGTGGGCTGGCATAGAAATGTAGATAGAAAAATAAAATTAACAACATAATCAGACAGATTTCCAGTTTCTAACTCTTTGTGTGAGAAACTCAACAGTCATTCATCCCTCCCAACAAAAAGTAAAATTTTGACCCAAAACAAAACAAAACAAAAACGAAAACCAACAGCTCTTTTCAGAGCCATTAAGAACTGAAAACAAAGGAAAATCAGTGTTTCCTCAACATGGAGAAAGAGCCAGGTGGATGTAGAGAATCAGAACTTACTGGAATAGAAACTGTCAAGCAAAAATCTCAGAGCCCCAGTGCCAGGGCTGTGAAACCTGAACTATAAATTACAAATTTCTGGAGGCTTAGAGTAAACAAGTCTGAAAGATTAAAAACTGCGGGAAGACCTAGTCAGAGTGAGGGCACCGCACTATTGTGAGTTTTATCTCCAGGAGCTTTACCTGGCAATCATAGTAAATCTCAGAGGAAAACTCCTTGTGCTTCCAGAAGAGAGAAGAGAAGAAATCCTCATGAAAGACACCAGAGAATTCTGTTCTTAACAAAGTCTACCCTCAGAAGAAACTACGTAACCAGAACCTAAACTATTGTGGTTTTCTGAGACCCTAACTCTAAGTGGAACAAGCTCATTCTATCCACCTCCATTGATATCTGATAAAGTGAAAAAACAGAGAAGCATTTATGAAATTCATAGTCTAGGATCACAGGTTCACTACCAGATAAAGGCCAAGTAGAAGGCTGTAGACAATGGTCTAGTCAGGATCTCAGATCTGCATGAAGGAAGCAGTGTCCGAGAAGGAATAAAAAAAGACAATTGTTCTGATTAGTTGATGTAATTTATGACAGTTCATTGAAAATAATTATTCATTTTACTATGAAGCTCAATTCTAGAAGAGTTGTAGGATTTTGTATCTAGAACAGCAATGGAATTCTTGTTAATATTTCATATTTATTTCTATTTTTCCTTCATTTTGTTTTTAAAAATGGATTTTATCGGTATATTTTACATACATGTTGTGATCACAATGTACACTAAGAATTTTCACGTGATGACAAGACTTAATTCTCATTTTTCCCATTCCTAGAACCCCACCCTCTGTATACATAAGTTTTGTTTCACTTTTTTAACCATAGATTTTTTCTTTCCCTTCTTTACTTACCCCATCCCTTTTCCCTTTGAACATGCCCTTACTATTTCACAATGCCTATCATACCTTGTGTAACTCATTCTTCTCTAGTTTTATAATTTGAATTGAGTATTACTTATGATTCCACTTTCCTTTCTTAGGATATAAACTTTTTAAACATATTTTAGTGGTTACTACAGAATTTACAACACAGTACATTTATGATACTTCAAATTAACTTACAAATAACCTGTACTGCTTCATATGTATACTGCTTCATGTATAATTCTATTCTCTTATAATAAAAAAAACTTCCTTCCTCACTTTCCTTTGTGTCAATGATGTCATTCATTTCACTTAATACACAAGTACACATGTAAGCATGTATAATAAAATATATAATTATTTTCAACAAGCTATCATTGCTTACATCAACTAATACCAGTGTGATACATCCAGCTAGATTATTTAAAGGAAGTTTTTCCCAGTCAATTAATTTAAAAAAATCTCCTTTGAGTCATTTTGTAATGTATGTTTTGCTGAAAGCCTAAAATATTGCCTTCTAAAATAGTAATATGTGTATAAATCATCAGATACAAAAGCAAATATTCTGTACTGCTCAGTTATTGTAAGATACTACTGTGTATTTTATAGTAATAAATGTGGAAATCAACAAAGATTCTGAGACACTATTGGCAAAAAGAATAAATAGAGAAAATGTGAAATAATCAACAGAAATGTGAGGTAAAGAATCCCAGTAGTTGGGTGGGGAATTTAGCTCAGTGGTTTCAGTGTTTGCTTTGCAAATGCAAGGGCCCAAATTCAATCCCTGGTAACCACATACTCCAATGCCAGCTGTGTGCTACATACCACAATGTCGGGAGTGGTGGCACATGACTGTTAGCCTAGCATTCGGGAGGCAGAGACAGGAGGATTGCTGTGAGTTTGAGGCTTGCCTTGGCTACATAGTGAGCTCAGAGCAAGCCTAAACTACAAAGCGATATCTTGTCTCAAAAAAAAAGTAAAGAATTCCAGTAGTCTGTGTTCTAGGGAGCCAGTTTAAAGTATTTAGGTGTATGATGAATACTGCTATGAGAGACTAAACAAATAGAAATGAAAAAATATTAAATTTAAACTATTTTGGCCTGAATATGTAATACAATTTTTATTATTTGGGGGGAATAATTCCAATATAGATGAAGTATAATTTCATTTTAGGTGGTTCAGCTTTAAATGTTACAAAGAGTAAGCCATATGCTGCAATCTACTGTGCACTTATCAGCATCTTACATAACTAAAGGACACATTTGTTACACTTAGTTCATATCAATACATTATCAATATCTAAACTTTAAACTTTACTCAAACTTTGTTATTTTTTCCCTAGTGTTATTTTTCTGGTTCAGATTCCCAGCAAGTGGTACCAGACAATTTCTTTTTAATTAATCTCTTGCAATTACGGTATTCAATACTTGTAATAAAGCATTATTTGGAAGCAGATCTTCAAGTATGAGCACACCAGACAGGAGTGGCTTGGACTATTTGAAGATGTGATGATTGAATCTTCTTGGTGAATCTCTTGGATTAGAATCATAAGTTAACTTTTTTCTAGGAAACAACAAATTTGATTTAATTTGTTAGGATAATCATCTAAAATTGTTGAACATAAAAAATAAATTGAAAGTCCTTTGATCATATTCTTCCTTCTATTAGCTCTTCCTGTTTCTTCTTTCTTCTGTCAAAATCTTTACTTTCCCCTAATAGTCTCCATTCTACTTTTATGTCACCCTTGACTCTATTTTCCACCTATGAGAGTAAACATGCAATAATGTCCTAATTAATCAATTAATTGGTTAATTTTGCTTAATGTGAGGATCTCAAGTTCCATCCATTTCTCATAGATATGGCTTTGTTCTTCTGTATTAGACTTTTTGAGTTCTTTATATATTCTGGATATTAATCCCTTGTCTTATCACTATCTAATAAAGCTTTTTTCTCTTTTGGTCGGCTGTCTGAAAGGCATTCTGTTCATTGTTTCCTCTGCTGTGTAGAAGTTTTTTAATCTTATGTAATTCCACCTCTAAATTCTTTTTTTTTTTTAGGTTTTTTGAGACAGGGTCTCGCTTTGTGGTTCAGGCTGGCCCTGAGCTCAGCCTCAAACTCACATCACAATCCTCCTGCCTCTGCCTCCCGAGTGCTGGGATTACAGGCGTGAGCCACCACACCTAGCACTGTGGTATGTGGTACTGGTTGCTTCTGGGGTGAGTCTCCACACCCAGTATGGTATGTGGTTACCAGGGATCGAACCCAGGCCCTTGCGCTTGCAAGACAGCGCCGGAACCACTGAGCTAAATCCCTGGCCATCTAAATTCTTGCTATTATGGCTGAGTTATTGAATTTCTTTTCCAGAAATCATTACATATTCTAATACCCTAGAATGTTTCACTTATGTTTACTTCTAGTAGTTACAAATTTCCAGGTCTTAAATTAAAATTATCGATTTACTTCAAGTTGATTTTTGTACCTGTTCAAAGATAAGGATTACAAGTAAGTAATTATGTACATTGTCCAGATTTCTGGAAACTTTATAAAGAGGCTGCATTTTCTCCAACATATGTGTTTGGCTTCTTTGTTAAAAATCAGATGACTGTTTATTCCTGGTTTTTCTAAAATACTTTGCTGATCTATTGCCTATTTTTTTTGCCAGTATGATGCCATTTTGTTTATAATTGACTGTGGAATGTATTTTGAAATCAAGTTATTTTGGTTTCATAAGAATTATTCTTTTTGCTCAGAATTACTTTCGTTATTATGTGGTCTTTTATGTCTCTGTATGAATTTGAGAATTTTTAACTGTTCTGTAAAAACTGTCAGTTCTCTTTTGATGTAGAGTGCTTTGCTTGTTCCCACACGACCATTTTAACAAGATTAATTTTCCTAACCTGTGAATTTTTTTTGTCATCCAATGTCTTCTTCAATCACTTTCTTCATTGTTTTTAAATTTTCATTGTAGAGGCTGCTCACCTTGTTGGCTGGTTTATTGCTTTATTTGTGGCCACTGTAAATAGGACTGTTTATTTTATACTCAGTGCAATAATCATTTGTGTACAGGAAAGCTATTGATTTTTTTTCTATGTTGATTTTGGATTTTGTTGCTTTGCTGAATGTGTTTATTACTTCTGACATATTTTTAGCGGACTCTTCCAGATTTTCTAGGTATAGAATCATATCATCTATGTGTTAATCACTTTCCTATCACTGCATTAAGTTATCCAAAACTCACAGTGTGAAGGAGAGGTTTACTTGGTCTCATGCTTTAAGAAGATCCAGTCCCTGTATTACAAGTCAGTTCAGAGACAGAACTAGTGTGGCAAAAAGGCACAGGAAGGAAAGCTGCTTATGTATGGTGATCAAAGAACAAGAATAAAAGGTACATGGCAAAAGCGAGAGGAAATCCTTTCAAGTAACTGCCCTCAGTCATTCACCTCTTCTGAGAGGGCCTCATCTTTTTCTTTTTCTTTTTATTTTTAAGGTTTTTTTTGAGACAGGGTCTCGCTTTGTGGTTCAGGCTGGTCCTGAGCTCAGCCTCAAACTCACATCACAGCAGTCCTCCCGCCTCTGCCTCCCGAGTGCTGGGATGACAGGAGTGAGCCACCATGCCCGGCACTGTGGTATGTGGTACTGGTTGCTGCTGGGGTGAGTCTACACACCCAATATTGTGTGTGGTTACCGGGGATCCAACCGGGGTTCTTGTGCTTGCAAGACAGGCGCCGGAACCACTGTGCTAAATCCCCAGCCCTAGGGGTCCTCATCTTCTAACAGTACATTCAAAACAAACTCGTCAGTGGTTATAGCACCTCCATGTCCAATCACCTTCCAAAACCTCCACCTCTACACATGTGAGAATTCACAGGGGATATTTTTGGTCTCAATCACAATAATCTGTAAACAGGTATAATGTTGCTTCCTCTCTTCCAGTATGTAACCCTTTTTTCTAGTTATCTTGAATTGTAATAAATTCTCAAAGGATGATTTATGGTTATAGTTTAGGATAATTTAATGTGAAAATCAATGTTTACTAAATAAATGTTATATCCTGACAGCATATTTTGAAACTTAAAATATTAAATGGGTTATGTAATAGATATGTATAGAATCAAACTCATTCAATAGTCATAGGCAAATCAACCCAAATTTTTCATACTGATGTTGGCCATGTTCATTATGATATACTATTTGCATTCTTCCTTTGATAAAAAGATTATTTCTGAAAGCATTTGGGGCTGGATTACAGGTTGAATATATTTTGAAAAGCATGCTTTTTCCAGAGTATAAAATGATAGAAAAAGGTAGCTGAGGTATTAATAACATAAATGCATGACTTTTGGAAATTGTCGAACACAGACTAGTCTGTAGGATGGAAATATTTGGACTAAAACATGGTTCATATATATTTTCATGTGGATTTAGCAAATATGAACATCTTTGCTCTAGCAATGTTTAGAAAATTTTTAGAGAACTTTTTATTTCCATTGAATTTTAAAATATAATAATCTAAAAGATTAATAATAAGATAATGATGGAATTGAAAACTCCCAAAGTGGATTTTCTTTTAAATATTATTCAATTTTGAACAATCCTATATGAAGTGTGATTTACACTACTTTTAACTATTCTCAAATTTGGAAGCCTTGAGCACCTTTCTGCTTTCTAAGATAAAATATGTGCAGAAAGGACTTACTATTCCGAAGATGGAGTAGGCTTCTGCATGTGATGCCCTGGGCTGTATTTGTAGAACTTTCCTAGGTGACCTTAAATAGACAAAGAAAAACACAGGCACTGCACAGCTAAGCATGATCTACTCAAAGAGTATGGTGACTTCAGAAATTTAGGATTTTTAGGATAGCTCATGTTTGTATATTTATTTCATCATTCTTCCTATCGAGTAATTTATTATATCCATTTTATGGGTTACACATTTAACTTGTAAAGTACACATTCTATTTTATTTCTTAAGTATTTCTTTGAACAAGTTGAAATGATATACAATTGGAAAACAAATATATTAGTGCCACATTCAAAAGTACCAAAAATTTGAGATATAGTGTCCGTTAAATACTCCTGACAATAGAAAGAAGAAAAATTAAAGGAAAATTTAAAAATAGATCAAGAATCCAGCTATTTATACAGATGTGAACAAATTTACTTATTCACTTTTTAACACAAATCACCATATTATTCTTTTTATATGTTTCATATCTACCACAAAACTCAGGAATTCAAATCCCTCGATGAAATTTGTAAATAATGTAAGTCTGTTTGAAAGTAAACAACAAGCACATGATCACAGGAAGTATAAGCACTAATTAATACATTTCTTACTATAAAGAAGGTGATTTTAAGAAGTTGATTGCTGGTGTTTTGGTTTGTCTCTTGAATTTTACAGAATTTTCCAGAGAGCTGAGGAATGAGTCTAAGGAGTATTGGAGCCAATGTAAGAATCAGAGCATTGAGCATTCACATTCTCTGAGTGCATTACCTAAGGTTGACATTGTCCTTAAATTTTGTTCAAGACTGTGTACAATAGACCTGTATCTTGACTGTGACGCTGTCATTTGCCTCATATTCTGACTTCACTTTTACTTTGTTTAGTTTTTATTCCCTTTTGGGAGAAATGTTTCCAGTGTTCCATGCTGCTCTGCTGTCCCCTTCTACTGTGTACTTTGGTGCCATGAATTACCTTCAGGACAATTACCTTTCATTCACTCTCAGTTCATGGCCATTTCTGCTGTGTTCAAAATCAGCCCAACAAAGTCCAATCTCTGTCTTCCAACCTTGAGCTTGCC
The DNA here is from genome assembly GCA_004026965.1 of Petromus typicus. Taxonomy (NCBI): domain Eukaryota; kingdom Metazoa; phylum Chordata; class Mammalia; order Rodentia; family Petromuridae; genus Petromus; species Petromus typicus. The sequence continues at coordinate 74,291 of PVIR01002718.1, forward strand.
CTGTGAAATGCTGACACAGAAAGTTGAAGAGGTACCCGGATGTTCTCCACCAAGTCCTCAGAGTATGAAGGTCTTCCTCTCTTTGCAAAAGCATGGTGCAGCTATTGCAGAATGTGTACCCCTTGCTGACACACCAGACTAACCAGATAGTGTGATCACCTACTGCATTCAGTGACATTCTGGGTCTCTCATTCCCCTGAAACAAAAACTTGACCATCACTTTTCTGCTTTTCCTACAATCTAAGCGAACACTATTTCTTTTAAATTTTCATCATAGAGTGTATGCTCACAGTCAACTTTCATCAGTACATTTTAAAAACTGGTAAATTATTTTTTCAACCTATAAGTATCTCCAAATTTCTTACTTCTGAAACAGTAAACATTCTTCTTTCCATGACTTTTTGTATATTAAAGGAATAATCTCTTTTAGAAGAGTTCTTCAATTCCTTTTTGTTTTCATTCTTTGTTACCCTCTTTAACATCTAACATTTCTCAGCACCCAATGTTTTGCAAAGCCTCTTTTATCCCTAGTTTGTTCATCCATCATATGTTTTGAGACCAACCATGTTGCTAACTCTATTTCTGTACCCAGTGGACACACAATACACAAGAGAGCAAAAATTTGCCTCTGTGAGCAGATGCTGCAAGATAAGTAAGACAAATAGTACATGGTAAATTAATGAGCACACTGTAGAAAAATAAAACAGATAGAGGATAATAAATAAAAGATGAATGAGTTTGCGGTTTCCAATCTCTCAGAGCAATACCAATGAAATCTTAGTTGAAAAGGTGCCATTTGAGTGAGTTAAAGGAAATAAAAAGTGAATCATATAGAAATCTGGGGTAAAAAACAGTCCTGAGTCCTGAGACAAGGACAGTAGGGGCAAGTGTGGGTGATGCAGAGTAAACTTGGGAGGAAGCATCATACAGATCAGAAGAGTAAGATGAGGAGCACAGACTATTTGCTAAAGGAAGCAAGCCTGGACCACAAAGACTGAACTCACTTGGAAGAACAATTCAATTCTCTTCTGAATGAAAAAGTGCATATTTTAGACAGAATATTACGTACACATATCACATTCAGGTTTATATTGATCATTTTATGTATTTCTTGAATGGGGACCCATTTGAAGAAGTGATAAAAAGACTGGAAAAGAACGAAGGAGCCAGATCACAAAGGATTTGAGGGTAAGATGGTTGAATGTCAGTCCATAGCCAACAAGGAGCCATCATTGTCTTATTGACATCTTTAGGGATTGCCTAAAGAATTTCACAGTGACATATGTGCATCCATGTTTATAGTAGCTCAGTTTGTGATTGCTAAGTCTTGGAAACAACCCAAATGTCCATCAACTGGAGACTGGATAAAGAAGATGTGGTTCTTTTATAGAATGGAGTATTACTCCGCCATTAAAAATGATAATATTGAGTCATTCATACTCAAACTGATGTTCCTTGAGGATGTCCTCATAAGCAAAATAAACATGTCACAGATGTGTCAATATCATATCTTTTCTCTGGTATGAGAAAATGAAGTTGTAAATGAGTTGTACTATGTATAGTTGATATTGTGAAGTAGAAAATATTTAAAAGAAAAGAGTGTAAGGGTAAATAATGAGGGGAAAACAAATGTGGTAATAATAAAGAAAAAAGAAAACAAAGATTGTGTATATAGGGGTAGAAGGAGGTGGGGGGGAAGGGAAAAAATGAGAATCAAGTTATGTCATATTCTGGTACAAACTCTTAATGTTGAATGCAATTATGATGCGTATTCACAATGTGCCAGTAAAGGTAATTTAAAAAATAAAAACCAAACAAACAGCAAAAAAAAAAAAAAAAAAGAACATAAAGTGACTGCAGTGATATGAAGAATTCCAAACCAGAAGCCAAAGCTGTATAAAGGATAAAGAACCCCTGACTTCCAGGCTTTCCTTCCCCCAGCCTCTCCATCATAGTCACAGTCATTCTCAGACAGGTTGCTCCCATCAGCCTTTTCTTCCTTCACTTTACGTCCTTTCAATTCTGCTGTGTTGGATATCAAGCTGTTTCTCTTACAGGTGTCTATATTCTGTTTTGTGAGCCTGGAGTTGAGACTTCAAATTGCTTTTCTCTTGTCAGGTTCTTCCAAGGGGCATGATTGGGAGGCAAAAGGAGGGACCAGGGAGATATTTCTCTTTTGTTGCTGGCTTTTCTGCTTACAATTCTCCATCCTCCTCAAGTGCAGCTGTTGGCTCCAGTGATCATTAGTTACTGTTCCACTTTGTTCGTTGTTCTGTTGGTGATCCGAACTTGCTATTTCCATATTGGAAGCCCTAAATCCATCCATTTGACAGCTCCTCATAGTGGTAGGCTTAGCTCCCTGGTGCTCCTCCTCAGAGTTCCTGAAGTATAACCAAAACTGGACAGAACCTGTCCTTGCAGTCTGTGAGTATCAGCCCTATGGGACTCAACTTTGAGCTTTCACAGCCTAACAACCAAGCCCTTTCTTTTCTTTGACTCGTCCTGTAAGTGAAGTCTGCAGTTGAAATTACTATCTCTGTGTTATCTGGGTGCATTTTTTTTCCTTGCACTAGTATTTGTCTAACCAATTCCCCATATTAACTTTGTTCCTTTTAAAACAGTTAGTATACTGCTTTTTCCTACCTTAACCTGAAGCAACATCTCAGCATTTATTTTTTTTCCCCTCCGTACATTTTTTAGAAAACATTACATACTACATTTTCACTACTGAATCTGTAATGGCTTCTGCTTTTGGCTTTTTTCCTGAAATAAAATTTACTTCAGGCCAATTAAATTAGTATCTGAGAAACTGTAGTGTTCAAGACATTGTACTAGCTAGTATAGTAGGTGCCTAATGTTAGTGGACAATAGTGTTCTCTTTCTTTCCTCTCTATCTCTGTCTCTCTGTTTCTGTCTCTCTCTGTCTCTCTCTCTCAGAAGAATCTCCACATATAAAAATATAAACTTTTGTGTCCTACACTGTCAAGCAAAACACCACTTCTATCATTTCAACAATTTGTCAATTTTATTGAGCACCATCCTCCTAGAATCTTTTGTTAAATTCTTCATAAGATTAAAGTAATGTGAACATTTTGCCTGTTTTATATATTTGTATTATTTATATACTTGATAACTCAAGATTCTGACAAAGCAAATGGTCAGTATTAAACTGGCTTAAATATAACCATCTTTTTATGCAAATGTGCTTTAGAATCCAGGTCTCCACCACCATAACATTTTCTCCTGAGTAAGCAGTGAAGGGCGGAAGAAAGATGGGAAGGCACATACTGAGAAGACTGTTAAGTTGTATAAACAAAGCAATAGCAATTTAAAAATTGGAAGAAGAAATATTGCAAGACCAAAAGACAAAAGAGGATGGTGAAACTGAGGAGTCAGCAGTACTTTAAGAAAAAACATTGGCACTATTTGGAAACCTGGAAAACCAAATACTGGTTGAAAGGGAGTTGGTCCATCAGGCCTGTTCTTGGAAATGAGGAAGGTGTAACTCACATTTTTTGTTTGAATGAATGAATTTTCAAACTGCCAGATTTCACTGAACTGAAAGACACATTTTTTGGGGGGGTACATTTAAGAATTCTTAAAGGCGATAAATCAACAGGAACTAGAATAATTCATTATATTCCAGCTGACAGAGTAAAGAATAAAGACAATTCTGTGTAAGGCTCACATGAAAAAGGAAGTCAAGTGTAATAGAAATCGGATCTTATTTTTTCCTGATCTTAAGCCAAACATTCAGTTAAAAGGTGAACTTTTCTTCCAGCAAAAAGGTTTCTTGCCAGGAATGTGGAGGTAAATTATCTTATTCCAGGCCAACTGGGAATGAATTATGAAAGCAAAACTTATATCTTTTGAGAAAACAGATCAACTAAAGATTCAATGCATAAAGTTAAAAGGAATTGAATCCAGGAAGATCTGGATTCTAACTCAGTCTCAGAGGGAATTCAAGGATTTTGTGGTTTCCTCCTTTTTTTTTTTTTCCCTCTGGAATCAAATTTTACAGCTTTTATATTTGAAAAAATGCTTTTTTGAAGTGTATATATTCTATGAGATGTTCTTAAGCCATTATTTCACTTAAACTGCAGCAGATGGTACACTCAATTTATGACAGATCTCTCATGTAGCACGTGACACAATGTTCTTTACATTTCTATAACTTTCATAACAATTCCATTGGAGTGATAATCTGCAACATCTTGGGAAAAAATATACCAATAATTTATGGCAAGCACAATGATACTATTCTTTAATGCTGATAGCAAAGGTTCTAGAAATATGTTCATAATTTGATTATATAATTTTTATTTTATGATTTTTTAAAGTAAACAAATGAAAAACCAGCTCCGATTAAAGAAAAACCAACCACTGCCAGTTTAAGTTTGCCTATAGTAGCATTTATGTGTGATTGGGAGTAAGTGACATGTGTCTCTGTTCATAGGGTATTACTCAGTACAAATAATGCATTTGTAGAACTGCCAGCCTTCTTTTGTGTGAGTTTTGGACAAAATTTTTAACAAAACATATATGTCTATCAGTGGAGAACTGCTTAAGAGGAGAAGATTGCACAAAAGTGTGGACTATAAGAAGTCTGGATCACCCAACTCTCTGAGATGGGGAGTACTCATTAGATTCCTCACCCGTCACCAGTGGAAAAAAGAAACCCTATAATATATTTGCCACATAACCAGTCACCAATCAATTATCTACTCGTAAGTGCTTTCTGTAGAAAGTGATGTAAATACAGATGAAATATCAGAGCTCTTTCTTGATGTCCAGAATATTTCCTGGGAGTAGAACTTTTTAATAATGTCTGCCTTGTTAATCCCTGTGGTGGAATGTCTGGTGTCCAGGAAGTGAAGTAAGATCATTTTACACCTTTTCTTGTCCTGAAAATTTTAAAGATTTGTATTAGTTTTACTGGTTCAAGTATTTGTGATATTTGACGGGTTTGTTTCTACTTAGAGGAGGGATTCTGACAGAGTTGGAAAGCATTCAGTAATATTTACTCAAATATTTGAAACGCAAAATATTTTATCTATTGTTAGAAATATATTGAGAATTAAATACCATGCAGCATAGAAGTGTTCAAATAAAAAAAGTAATTAGTAGCAGAAAAAGGTAGCTAATCAACTAGCATAGAATTTAGAAAGCATTTATTTGTTTATTTCCTGAGAGGAAGAAAAATGAAATGACAGCTGGGGAGTGTAGGTAGCAGACGGTACCTAAGATGCCGCCCAGCGAAATCAGCTTTACAGTTTTTGCATCGCAGGGGAATCTTCCGTCCTCATGTGACTTTCAAACAATGGAAAGAATATTGTAAATATGACGTTGTGTCAACATTTGACGTCTCATTACAAACTTGGCATCTCTCACAGGTTCATTTGCTTGCTTTGCTGTCATCACTGCCTTACACTGTGAGGAGGAGTTGAGGAGACTCCATTCAACAGGCAGGAGCACCTCAGGCTCTGAGCGCATGGTTCGCAGCGGGTTGAATCCTCCCTACAGCTGCAAGAGTGGCTGCAGGGGTGGATGCTCTTCTCCAGTCGGGCCCTGACGAAACCACAACCACTGGTCACACTTTGATTCAGTGATAGGCTCCAGTCTTTCAACAGAGGCACCTAACAGATAAGGCTAAAGTCCTGATGGAAATAAATTTCCACATAATGAGTGTTACCAGCTTTCAGCTGGAAAATTTGGAGGTAATTTGTAACAACCATAATTACTAATATATGGAGAGTAATAAAAGAAAAAGAAGACTTAAGTAAAGAAAAGAAATTAAAATGTTTTCTTGGGTTAATTCAAGGAGCCAGGAAATTTGTTGGACTGTTTGAAGAAAAGCAAATATTTTAATTTTCTTGAATATAATTTCTGTGGCAATTGGGTAGTGGTCAAAATTTAAAAGTGTATTGAGTTTTAACAAAGGAGACTGAGAAAGTCAAATATATGATTTACATTTTGTTTAATTAAATTTAGTTATGAACTGAGTAAAATAACAGGAAATTTCACTGAGAGGAATGTGTGGGATGAATAGAAAGAGAAAAGCTGCTTAAATATATTCTGGAAAAACTGTTTAACATTGGATGACTATGTATCACACTTGTAAATAAATGAGAAAAGTGATGAATAAAAAAGAAGATAAAAAGATGTAACTGAAGAAGAGGAAACTGTGATAGAGCTTTCTTTTTTGTAAAGTAATCTGTTTAGTAATTTCATGGAACCAAAGATGACATAGGGATTCAACCTTGGATTACTGAGGAAATAAGGTGAAAGAGAATTATTCAAGAAAATAAGCATGATTGGGGAGTGACACACATTTAGCTTTCTGACCTTTCCAAGTCAGGATACTTGCAACAAATCAAAGCTACTGGTGAACATCTCAGGAAAGAATTTGCATGTGGGTAATATTTAAAGATCTTTGAAAAGATCAAAGGGAGAAACTACAGGATCTTAGCAAAGCCCTGTGTTTAGGACTTGAGTAAATAATTATAAAAAAAGAACTAGAGGAAACTGAATTAACAGGAGAAGTGGTTGGTAAGAGTATAGAGGAATACAGATAAATTTTATTTTAGTTTTTTAGATAGTCTCACCATATAACACAGGGTAATCTCAAACTCATGATCCTCTTCCCTCAGCCTCCCAAGTGCTGGGATTACAAGCATGCGCCATCACACCTAGCGTAGATAGGAGTTCAAAACCAAGGCCTTTAGGCCCGAGGGCATCTAATCAAACTTACTTCTCAGCCATTCAAAAAGAAACAAAAGAAACACTGTCACATATTCCTTATATTTTAAGATAGAATTTGCACAGAAGTTAGTTAATTCTTTTACTGTGCACTCCACACAAACCATCTATAAATGAACCTAAGCAATTAAACTAAGTTTCTTGCTAGAGAGCATTTTTTAAATGAAAGAATCTATGCAAAATAATTATGTAGTGTTTAGGGGTTTTTTTGAATATAGATAAAAATGCCAGCTATAGCCTTGTTAATTAGTATAACAAATCTGTGTCTCTCAGATTAGGGCATGACAACAGTTGGCTGGAGAGATAGGCATGACCTGTTGAGCACAAGATGCCAGGCACATGCATAGAACCATTCCCAAAACCCTGCACGTGGACTTCTCATGAGAACTGAGCAGGTTTTCAATAGGATGGCCTAAGCCTAAATAGGAAGTCAGCCTGAAGTGTGAGATCCAAGATCTGCCTCTCAGGATGCACATGCAGAAGTTCTATGATTTCCTTGAGATTTAGACACCATGAAAGGACACTTGGGCACCATGAAGACTTTGTTATCATAACTTCCCTTGAGGGCCCATGCTATTTTCTACATGCAGCATGTACTTTTATCTTTGTTCTTAACCTCCACTTCTCTTTACTCAAAAAAAGGTCACTCTGCAAATCCAGTTTCCCTGCCACTCTTTACTTTTACTTTCTCAAACAAACTTTGCTCCTGCTTTTTGCTCATCTCATCCCATTCTTTATTCAAGATAAAAAGAACTTGGAATCTACAGTGAACCCTTCACTTATGAACTCAAGTCATTCACAAAGACTGATTTCAACTCAAGTTGGTCAACTGAAGGCTGAAGCTTCTTTATATAACATTCAAAGTCCCTCTTCTGTATAATTTTAGGACATACTTTTTTCCAGAAAGATCTCAGCCCAGAATTTCTCAATTAACCTCACACTAAAAAGGATGTTGCAATGTTCCTCAGAACTCTTCAGGTCTGTGTCTGAAACCGCCTGGAAATACAAGCAGCCAACATTCAGGTCATAACTCAAGACTTTGATTGTAACTAAAATTCTGGTTGTAACCCAAGTTGTTAATAGGTCAGTTATAATTCAGATTCACTGTAACTTCTCTAGAAGGAGAAGCAAGCAAATGTATGGTTGCAAGCCACTTTTTAAAAAGAAACTATCCTACAACATTTGGGGCATAGCATAAAATAAGATGGACCCAAATCATATCTACATTGACCTTACATTTCTATAATGCCGTTTCCAATAGAACCATAGGATTTTCATGAAAGGGTTAGTTTAAATGTATATTCACTTGTGTAAAAGGGTACGCAAACAGCATGTGGGTTTCATGCTTGTATTATGTTGGACAGTGCTGCTTTTTTCACACATTTTTACACCAGAAATTATATTTCTTTTAAAAGAAGGCTCTTGAAGAAAGAAAACTGTCTTGTTAGGCTCATAACACAGAATTATTTCTCAGAAAATGAACTGCTAAGAGTTATGACTTTTATCCTTGCACAAACGATTTGTAGTTCTCTCCACACACATAGACATTTCATGTTTTAATTTGATAGACATGCACAAGCTATTAGATAATATAGGTGTTCTGTTTACTTAAGTGTATCTAAATGTTACTGTTGGTTGGTGGATTCCTGAGGACACGTTTATGGTAGCTTACCCGACATATTTGAGAAAGGGGCCCATATGGAATTTTGCTTTCTGCAACATTTGTCTTTCTCTTGTAAAGGTCAGTATTTTGTATATTTGTAGTAATCATCAGCTTTTCTGTGAAACTTGCTGATATTTAAATATTTTATAATTACTATAAGCACAGTATATCACCTCCTTAATAACCATATGGCAAATCATAACTATTTAAGTGAGAAAAATAATGTACTGCATCAAAATTTATCCATAAATGTTCTGTGGGTTTATACTATATTAAAATGTTTAATACATGAGATTGAGAATTTCTGAATGACATTGATAAATATCCCTAAAATTAATGTTTTCTTCTTTCTCATATCAATTCTTTAAGAATCTTAGATAGCAGTTGAATAGCAAGGAAAATGCTTTATTAAAGTCCTTCCTCTTTTTTGAGAATTTACAAAATTATATATTATGTAAACTCACATTTTAAAAAATTTGTAGAAAGCTTCTAATAGATAATATTGTCTAAGAACAAGATCACATTTCTTATTAACTTATTTTTCTTTTCTTTTATTTTCTATGAATTTAAAGCATCTGGTTTTGGTTTTATTACTTGTTCATTCATTCATTTATTTATTTATTTATTTATTTATTTTTGATGCTGCAGATTGAGCCTAGGGTCTCGCTTGTGCTAGGCAGACACAATAACTGAGCTACACTCCAAGCCGTGGCTTTTGACTTTAATTTCAAATATTTTATTTGTGTTTGTCTTTTCTTAGATCTGGCCATATTGAGTTAAGCAGCTCTGTAAAATTGAATCCATACCATCACTAGCCTCGATAAGTTTATGTACTGAAATGTGTAGTGTGCTTTGTCTTAGCTGAGTCCTCTTAATGTTTTGTTAATATTTCTGTTGTCTGGTGAACTTTGTGCATCAAAAAGTGACGAAAAGGTCAGGTCCTAAGTTTCTTCTGCAATTAAATTGATGTGCTTTATTCAATTATTTTACTCCAAACTATAATGCAACCATGGTCAGCAATGCCAAAAACTGACAAATCTACTATCAGACCTTTACTGAAGAGCTATTAGCATGTGTTAGGAATTGAGGAAGTTTCCATGGGCATGAACACAATTCTTAGTGCTAAAAGAGACAGGAAAGGAAGAAGACAAGCAAAAGAGATGATTTAGCAGAACTAACACTTTATTAAAACTGGGAAAGAAGTTTAAATCAATGGGTTAGAAATTCTACCTGTGTTATATGACAGCTTGTTATCTCTTATAATTCTTTTCAAGTGGTAACATCTGCACTATATAATGATTTGCATTAAGAAAAGCAGAGTACTGGAAATTTTCCAGTGAATAGAAAAAAGTAGGCAACACACGAACAAATCTGATTCCATTAGAAGATTTTATTACTTCATCTCTACTGTTTCTTTTACATATAACTAAAAGTGACTATAGAGTTATCTTCATGGGAATGGTATCAGTAATATTTGCCCAGGCTGTTGCCATCTACTATGCATTTTGAAAAAAATGTTCAGTGATGATAAAAAGAAAACATAACCTTTCTCTCTCTCTCTCTCTCTCTCTCTCTCTCTCTCTCTCTCTCTCTCTTTCTCTCTGTCTCTCTGTCTCATAGGTAATCACCTTCCCCATCTGAAACAAATTAACTCCTGGGGAGGAGACGTTCCAAGAGCTTTGCAATGGTCGTTTCCAAGGAAACGGCTTCTATTGTCCACACGTGTCCTGCAGTTCAGGAAGCAGATTGCATTTTATCCTCAGACAAGGGCTTAGAGAAGGCTGAGAGTTTATTTATACTTTGTAAGTGTTAAAAATAAAGTAATAATCCTAATGTAATCAGCATTGGTTGACTGCGTGTGTGTGTGTGTGTAAGCGTGTGTACACTTATAAGTCTCAAGCTGACAAGTTGTGGAAAATGCACACTATGGGCTGAGTTTGGCAGTATTATTTTGTATGTTGTATATAAAAATAAAATGGCTTCATTTGAGGAATCTCCTCAATGCTGGGGTGTACATCCTTCAGTCTTGTGGAGCCCTCTACTGGAAAACTGCATCAAAATCAGAAAGAAGATATTTGTTTTCTGTAACTCATTAAATTATATTGGTCAGTATTATTTAACTGTCTTGTTTGATAAATTCTGAAGGTTTATCTTTATTTCACCAGTTTCAAATTATTTTATCTAAGTGGTACCTCTTGTTCTTTTTGTTTCTCTGTTTGGAGAAAACAGTGTTGTAAAAGGTAATTGATCTAAATTCTTCCAGGTGAATATAAAATATCACCCTAATTTCATTCTAATAATCTGAAGATTTGAACAAAGTCTTTTTAACTAGAAATGCCTCCAAAACAAGCAAAATTGAAAGTCGTTACCTATTATTAAATTATTCTGGATTATTGCTTTTTACAAAATAAAAATATATGAGAAGTACTGAATAAAAAGAAAGGATCATGTATTTTTAATATGACATAATAAAGATTCAGGTGTTACGAGATCAGCATTGTATTGCTTTGGACAAAGAAAAATTACAATGTTCTCCATGAAAATCAGCGATAGGGGAATGTTCAAACTTCAGAATAAAGATTAAAATCAAATTAAATAATTTTCTGAGTATGAAAAACCTTAAAAGAGAACATCGTATTTTAGAAAACATCTTAGCATGGGCGAATTATGCTCTGTTAACTATTGTATCAATCAGTGCTTACTAGAGAAACAGATTTAATGCAATATATACAAATAAATAAGAGTTAACAAGGTTGGCTTACAATGGCCACACAGAGTCAGGTGTGGAACAGTGCCCAAGGGCTGTCTGTGTGCTGGACACCGAAGGATCCAGTTGCAGGTCTAGAGGTCACTGTGGTGTCTCCTGAGAGTCTGTGTCAGGAGGATAAAGGATCTTCAATGGAAGGGTGAGGAGTCTCCACTGGAAACCAGCAGACAATGTCCAAGATAAAGGCGAAGACTATAGCTTCTCAGAAAAAAACAGAAGTGAACCTTCTTTCTTCATTTCCCTTTTATAACACTCACACAACATGCTACCCTAGGGTCAATCTTCAATCTTCTGTAAACCCCCTCAGCCACACTCTGAACTAAGCTGATCCAAATCGTCTGAGCATTTTTTACTCAAGTGAACACATCAGTTGACAATTACAATATAACAATAGACATGTGCTGCGAGGACAATCAATAAAATATTGTTTTAAATGCACCCATAAATGAAGATAGAGATGCAAACTAATATTTCTTATAATTTATTATTTGAATTTGTCTTCAAAAATAACCTATATAGTTACCCCCCAAAAATGTAGATATAAGAAGCGTCTAGAAATACCTCCCTAATTTAGAGGAGACACTACTTTGTACCATGTCGATGAGTTCAAGTGAATCTGTCATAGGAAGGAGCAAAAGTAAGGTCTACGCCTTCCAGGTTTTGTGAAAAATACGTTATTTATTGTTCCAGTTGGGACAATAGACTTTTGAGCTTAAAGCTTTTTAAATTTCACCATGGCAGTAACACAAATCAAAACTGTCTAGGGAGACTGGGAACTATAGTGATTCATTATATGACCTCATATATATCTGCTGCATTGAGGCTTAACTGCATCAAGCTTAGATAATTATGCCTAAAACATCACATTTAAAATAGTGGCTATCCTAAGTTTTACCATATTTTTGTATTTTTGTGTTAAAAGTCAGATAAGCCAGTGGAGGTACTTTTTGAGACCTATTATTCCTGTAGTAATTCCACTAAGTATTAGACAGCAAAGATAAATTCACTGAAATATTCTTTTGTCAATATTAAAAGTTTATAATAAAAACATTAGTTTGAAGCTAGAACACTTGTCTGAGTTCCTACCTTCCAGACTTAATGTTGGCATTTGAGCCAAGTTTTCCACATTTGTAACGTAGAGATGTTGTAACACCCATTTCTAAAGATTATTCTGAAGATTTAGTGAGAAACAAGTATCACTAACAACGAACCTTCATAGACATCACGAGTCCAAATATGAGTTACTATTAATTAATAAAGGAAACTAGGTTTAGATTTTAAGTAATATAATGGTTTCCGTTTTCATGATTTAATCTTTTCCTCAATTCCAAAATCTTCATTTTTTTACTTTTATTCTGCCATATTGTGTTATTAAGGAACATGGAGATACATCATGATAGAAATCACTGACACCCATTTAAAGAAAGACTAGAATTCTTGAACATGTTTAAAGTTCATCAGTGAGACAGGGAGATTATAACCCTTTTAAAAAGCCTCTTTTACAAAGAGGCTGAAGTTTCCTAAAATAAGTCTTTTGTCTACATTCTTGAACTAGAAAGTAGGAGTCTATACTCATTCCAGCCCCTACTAACTGTTTGCAACAGTTTTTGTGAATCCCTAAGAAAACTCTATAGCTGACTCATTTTGATCTATGTTTGTTATAATCTTAGATTGGCCCTTGAATTTTATATGGAATATTGTCATCTGATAAATCTTATGTATGATACATATGAGAGTAGTGTGCATGTATACCAAATGTAAGGTTTCCATTCTTCCTTTTACCACCATAGTTAGGTTTCTAATTCTGTTGATATCTTTTCTCTCTTAAATCATGTCTTTCTATCATTGTAGCATAGTGAATAAGAGGATGCTCAATTAGGTACCCAACTTTCTGACTTCAAACATTGATTTTTCTCTTCTATTTTATACACAAACTTAGGAAATTTCTTAATCTTCTAAAGACTCACTTCTCTGATCTGTGAAATTGACACAGTAGTTAACATCTCATAGATTCTTGTGATGCTTTAAAATGAGAATTATATGTGAGATTCTTGGAAGTGTCTTGATAAAAAAAAAAGATTTAAAATATTATTAACCCATTCCTTCTATCTTCTCAAAATTTCCAGATATAATCTAGTTCCAGTTAATCCAGACAAACTTCAAATCCATGGTAGAGAAATCTCCAACTATACCAAACTTTCAGTTTGTAGTTAAGGTTAAAACCTGGAATTTTGAACAATTATATTTTCTCTACTGGGTGTTTAAATCAATATTGTTTATTATTCAAACTCTTCCACTTTGTGGTTAGTAGAAGGTTGAAGTTCTACTTGCTTTATTTCAAAAAATATTTTATTCAACTAAAATAAAATGCCTTATTTAGATTAATACTTTTTTTTAGGTATTATAATATTCCACCCTCCCTTTCAAACAGACACGTTAATTGCAGCTGACTTGCAATCCTATCATTCCAGGTGATTAATCTATTCAAAAACTTTGTTGTATTATCTGTTGCCCTTCATAATGTCTCATGCATCTCAACTCTACTTGAGCCACAAACATCTGTGGTCATACCTTGGAGCTAACCATTACTAATAATAACCCAACATCCCTAACTATATTCCCAAATGTTTCTAATGCAGTGACACTGCATCTTTATGTTAAGCAAATTTTTATTTTGACATCATGAAAATATTTTACCAATAATTCTACTCTTCTCTGCATACCTCTTCTTTCCTTCCTCTTTCTCTTCCCTCTTTTTGATATCTGATTCTTTCTTGCCTCATTATTCACACAAAAATTTTAAGGCACTAAATTACTGACATTTCAGTACCTGCTTAATGTTCTGCACAAACCTGACAAATTTCTGTAATATCCTCTGACACTTATTCAGTCTCCCTTTTATTCCAACTGCCAAGAATATCAATGCAAGCAAGATGCTGGAATGACATCATGACAGTCTTGGTCTTTAATTTCACCTGGAATTCAGTGATGTTCTACTGAAGCTTCTGATATTCCCATAGTGTTCTCTGTCCTATTTCTGAAAAAAATTCCCTTGTAAATTTCATTAAATTTATGTGACACTGGCACAGTCACACTCAGCAAAATAACTTCTTCCTAACTGAAGGAAATAAAAGCTAACCAGAATTCTTTCCATTCTCAGCCCTCACTAGCTCACATTGTATCTGCCTTGTAATAAGTTAGGACATGGATGAAGGCTTCAGATATTTACCTGTGAGGAAGGGGTTTTGTTACTACAGATCATTCACATGATCCTTCCTGTTTCCTGGCCCATATGTGGGTGCATTAACTCTAACGGGAATAATTACACAGTCTCTTCAAGGAATTTAAAATTTGGTTTCAGAGATCTTTCTTAGTCTCTGATGGTTGTTTGAAAAGCCATATAGAAATTCATTGTGGACATGGAAAATAGGGGAAATGACACTGGAATAGAGATAACCAGGAAAGCAGAAATACGAGCCCCACAGCTCTGGAAAAAGTGATGATGAATCTTCAAGAGTTTCTTTGTAGTTTCTGTTTCTGTTCCTTGGAGAGACATGTTTACCGCTCAGACATCTTCAGAGACACCACTAAACCTTCTAGGCTTCCCTTTTTACTTAAATTTCTTCAAACAGCTTGAGATACATACAACAACAGCAAACAATGAAAACTGCTGAGGTCGTCAGTACTGTCCCATTTCTGCAACATCTCCATTGAAATAGAAACGTCCTCAGACCACTTCCACCTTGAAAAACAGTCCGCCTCCCTTGAGCTTAAACCCAGCAGAAAACCCATTTCCAGCCACTGGGAAAAGCAACCTAGTTTCAATCTCCAAATACTCATTTTCTGTTTCTGTCTCAGCCATTTGAACTTGCATTCTATTCTGAATGCTGCCACTTTCAATTCCTCATTTTTCCTGATGTATCACAGCATTTGACATAACTCGCTAGTTGCTTTTAAAATCAGCTATTGTTTTTTCGAACATACTACACTCATTCTATGCAATATACTTTCTTCTTTGTGAATCAGTCTTGGTCACCCAGAATTATAGATGTAGTCAAGGCCTCTTACCTCTCTTTTCAGCTCATTACATACATAAGCACGCACACATATACAAATGTATCCTAGACAAACACACACATCCATACGCCTATGGGAATGCAGTCTTCTCTCTCAACGTTTTACCTGAGTTTAAAATTTCAGTTTTATTATTCATCTTCATCAGTAGCCTTCTAGTTCTTCAGAGATTTCCCATACCTTATGAGTAACATTGCTATCTAGCCACTCAAATGAGAAGTCTCATCAGTGAACTTGAGACTGATACAAAATCTTCCTAACTTACCTACTGTCTCTCCTATTTCTCATCTCCAAGCAAGAACTTAAATTGTTGGCAGAATTGTCTTTCTAAACATATACTTAAAACCTTACAAGGTTCACCGTTGGCCATGCTTGCTGCTAACAGCAATGAACTGGGAACCAGTGTACATGATGGATGCCGCTCACATCTCAAATTCTTCACAGGTATCAATGTAGTGAACTACTAAGTAGTCAATTGTTTCCTTCTCCCTTAAAATATCTTGGAATGAGTCATACTATTATTGTAGTTCATAAATAGCTATTCATAAATGGCAATTTGGAAAAACATTTTCCTGATGAAGCAGTAGAGTTAAAATATTCAATAAATTATAAAAAAATTTTTTTTTGAGGCAGGATCTCATTATGTAGTTCATACTGGCCTTTAATTCAGTATGTCACCCCAGCTGGTCTCAAACTCATGATGATCCTCCTGCCTCAGTTTCCCAAGAGCTAGGATTACAGGCATGAGCCACTATGTTAGGCCAAATTCTTAAATATGTAAATAAACAAATTTTACATATTATGTTCAAACTTTAATATATTATCACATTTGATAATTTTTTGTTACATTGAATATTATACAAGATCTTAATTTTGGTCTTAAGTCTTCTAAAGAAAAATCAAAATATACACATCAATACAATGACAGTGTCCAAGACTTAGCAATCACAAAGAGCTGCCATAAACATGGATGCACATATGTTGCTGTGAGTAAAGAAGATGTGGTTCTTTTATAGAATGAAGTATTACTCTGCCATTAAAAACTATGATTGAGTCATTCATACTCAAACGGATGTCGTTGAGGACATCCTCATAAGCAAAAAAAAACAGGTCACAGATGTGTAAATATCGTATTTTTTCTCTGGTATGAGAAAATGTAGATGTAAGTGAGTTGTAGTATGTATTGTTGGTATTGTGAAGTAGAAAATATTTAAAAGGAAAGAGTGTAAGGATAAATAATGAGGGGAAATGAATGTGGTAATAATAAAGAAAAAGGAAAACAAAGATTGTGTATATAGGGGGTAAGAGGTTGCAGGGCAGGGGGGAAGGGAAAAAAATGAGAATCAAGTTATGTCATATTCTGGTACAAACTCTCAATGTTGAATGCAATGATAATGTGTATTCATAATGTACCAATAAAGATAAAAATTAAAAAATACAGTGACAGTGTCACATTCAGACTAGCTTTATTATGTTTGCGATTTTTAAATAAAATGATAAATGGTTTAATATACAAATATTCCTCCAAAATCATTCTTACCTGTTGCATATACTTTATTATGTTCTGAATGGCTCCATAATGGAAACAGGAAGAAGCAACAAAATGGTTGCTTGGCACTATTGGAAACAACATAGAAGTTTCAAGAATTTATTATATTTATAATATTTTGGGGGGAATATAATAGCTTAAGGAAAATTTGACTTTTTCTCTTACCTAAATAGTTTCACAACTCTAATTCTTGCCTTAGTGAGTGTCAAAAGTAATGTCTATCTGAACATATTGGCATAACCTAACCTCCAGGATTTTTTTCAAATTATGAAATAAATACATTTTATATACATATCATGATTACACTAAACATTGACAATTTGTACCACTATATGACATGACTTGATTCTCATTTTTCCCATTCCCCTACCTACCCTACAACCCCTCACTCTCTATATACATAAGCTTTGCTTCCTTTTTGGTATTACCATCACAGTTTTTTCCTTTCCTTTGTTACTTATCCCTACCCAATTTCCTTTTGAATAGTTTCTATTTTACAATATCTAACATGCATTCTAGAACCTCCAGGAGTTTTGATGCAGTCATCTTTGCTTTGAGAGCATAGGTGGGAATACTGTATGGAGAAATGGTTCTCTGGAAAGTGAATGGGTTTGACCACAGGTGGAGATGTTTAGGATCATGGGTGATACTGCCAGCACTGAGAACCAGGTCATCGTGACACAGTTTAGGGAGACCCACCTTTCTTATTTCATGAGCACTGAGGGCCATACCTGAAATATAGACATTTCAGTGCCAAAAGTAAGAAAATCCCAGGCAAAGTGATATGAGTCCATCTTCCTCCTGCACGGCCTATATGTACTTTTGATGCAGAAAAAGAAAGAAACAAAACAAGACACTGCTTCCTTGACTACTGTTTCCCTAGCAGCTGTGAGTTAAGATGTAAAAGAATATAAGACATCTGCTTTTGCTGTTTTCCTAACCTTTTGAAGTTGATGATCATCAGTCAGTGTTTACTACTTGCTTCCTATAGATAACACCTGACTTCGGAACAGAATGCTTCCTTAGTTAAATTTACTTCACTTTTAACTATTTGCAGGAACTTAAAAGACTTGGTTGAGCAAACCAGACCACCGGAGAATGAGGTAATAGATCATAAAGCCCTACAAAAGGGGAAATGTAACTTAACTGGTGGCAGAACTTCTAGCACAAACTTCAGCACTGGTTCAGTCCTTATAAGTAACTTTTCTTCTTTTACCTGGATTCTATGCCTCTATGTGTTTTTTCCTTTGACCCCCTAGATCAATTTAAGACAATTTTTCTGTTTGTGATACAAATGGATTCCAGCCAAGGATTTCTCTTGTCTGTGTTTAAGGTGGTAGTAAGTCACTACTTTATTTAAACTCCTTGGCCTCCCCAATGTTGCGTTCACATATACAACAGCTGAAACTTCAGCTGTAGACCTCTCATCCATCCTGTTTCTCTAGAATGATCTATCATCACCCCATCAATCAGCAGCTTTGCTCCACACTTCTCCTCTCACACTTTCCAAGGTTGCCATGTACTCTCCATCCCTGTATCTCTGTTTATGGTCTTGTATTTTGGAAATGTTACTGCTCTAATTCATTACCAGATCATTGCTTTCATTTTTGAAATACCATCTTATATATCTCCTGTTCAGACCCTGTCCCCAGTCTCATTACAGCAGAGTTGGTAACAGCAGATTCTGAAATCAACCACTCTATTGTAATCAGAATCTGGCCCTATCACTATAGTCCTGTAATGCTGATAATTTAGCTTCTTTCTGCCTCACTTTCTTTAGCTATAAAATGAAAACTAGATTATCTACTCATGGGGCTATTATGAGAATGAAAATTTGAAACCTCAATAACAATATGTTAGAGAAAATACTAAATAAATGCTGATGAATTATGTCATTAATCAGTTATATTATTAATACATTTGGCATATGTACACAGATTTGCATGCCCAGAGGGTTACACAAAAACATACCTCTTACGTAGGAGATTCACAAATCAAAACAAAATAGGAATGGAGGAAGTGATGTAGCTTAAAATTTTTACTTCAGAAAGTTCAGTGAGCAGGACCTTGCTGTTCTGATGCCCTGAAAGTCTAAATTAAGATTCTACAAATAATCAGATCCAAATATTGCCCTTTGGAATTGAAAACAAAACTTTAGAGTATTCAGAAATAATCATTTAGATAAAAAGATAGTTGTCATTATTTAAAAGAAATATTCTGTGAGTCAGAAACCAACTGGAATTTACAAAGACTAGAACTCAGTTTGAGGCAGAAAGGCAGAGAAACAAAAGCAGAAGAGAGTGACATGACCATACAGAAGTGTTAATTGTCCACTTTATGTTGGAACTTGTGCTAAGGCTGGAATCTGGTCAGAATTCTTGACCTGGGCAGAAATTGTACTACATTTAGAAAGAGCTCAGAGTTGAGAGGGATGTGACTTGGAGCACATACTGTCCCTAACTTGTGAATTCTGCATCCTATTTGCGTAGACAAATGCAGTAGCATGAAAGTGCTATATAGAGCAGAGATCTTTTAAGTAGTTGTGTCAGTACTTCAAACCAGGTCTGAATTCTGAGAATGATGCTTTTATCATTTTCTAAATATACCAGAGATCCTTAGTGAGTGAAATAAATGTGTTCTAGACAATACAAATGGAGCAAACTGTATTTCTATTAAGTTTCTTTTCAATAATGTTTTATTGTAAATTAGGTGGCATTTCTACCAGCACTGAAAGGGAGGCTATCCGGCACGAGCATGTCAGAACCGAATGCAAACAGTTATTTCATTTCAGCCTGATGAGATCCCTGTAAGCTAGTGCAGGATGTTGTATGTTATTGTCTCCACATTCCCTGTGAAAGAAAAATGAAGCACATAAGGTTCAAGTAATTTGTCAAAGGTCGCCTAGCAAACTGGTGAGACTGCCACTCTTCCAATACGCTTTCCACCAGACCATGTTAGACCTTAAAGGTCATGGATACACTCTTGTTTCCAGGACTGAATTGCAGTTTGGAGCATGAAACCAGGTGACTAATGGAGAAATAGTGTTTGGATACCACGTTGTTGAGATTGGAAGAAATGGCCCTGTGTAAGCCAATGACTGAAACTGAAGGAATATAGTCTGATGGAAGACTTAATGTTCCAAAGCCAAGTGTTCCTTGCCTGTGTCAAGATACATGAAGTTTAACCTCGACAGTAAAGAGGGAAACAGCTGTTCAGTGGAGCCACTCCAATACAAGGAGGATGAAGAAAATGGTTGATTCTAACACTGACATTATCTACCTAATTTCACAAAAATGCACTATTACACAAGAGCAATTTTCCAGGTTATAAAAGCTGCTGGATTAACCAGGTGGCATTGTTGGAATCAAATATTGCTTTCCACTTTGCACAGTGGATATTTAAATGTCAATAGAGTATTCTTCCAAGTCTTGTTCATGTTTGGGGCTTATGGCAACGTTTATTGACACCCTAACATCCAAACTGAAAAGACTGGAACTGCCTATGTAGCAAGCTCACAGAAGGATATTTTGTTTTATTTATGTGTCAATTCTATGTGAAGAATGGTCACAGTCTTTACACTTTTATGTTTTGATCCAAGGGCATGATTTCTAGTCTATTAGCATAGGTCAGGAGACAGATTTCTTTTAGGAGAACTTCTTTGTTTACAAAGGAACCTAAACAACTGATCTGTGTAAAGGGGTAGAAGTCATATGACTGTCAGCTCTTTCTTTCCCTGCTTGGTGTCCTGTTCTTCATTCACGTTTTCATTCTTATCTGCCACACAAACCGAGGATGGTGCACACTGTCACTGCACTCATAGGTCTCCCGTATGGCATCCCTCTTCACAATGAGGTGTTTTATACTGTCAGACAAATGGATCCATTCATGACCCAGCATGAATATGGCGCTCAAGCTCCAAGAAAGGCTGAGGAGAATTTTGAGTTGTCTCTGAATTAGATCCCCACAGTTACTTTTTGTAAAGCAAGTTTGAAATAAATTACGGTGACATCTCAGGTTCCTAAAATATTCACTTGCACATTACATAACCAAAGATTACTTCTATATTTTCATGTCATTATTTCCCTTTTCTTAGAAGATGGAGAGAGTAGGGTCTTTTGTATTTATGCTGTAACTTAATACATTCTACATTGTATTGAATCAAAAGTCAATTTGCTATCATCCATCAAAAAAAATCATGTATGTGGGACGGAGATGACATTAGATGAAAATGTTGGGCCGGGGATATAGCTCAGTGGTTCTGGTGCCTGTCTTGTAAGCGCAAGGGCCCAGGTTCGATCCCCGGTAACCACATATCAATACTGGGCATGGAGACTCACGCCAGCAGTAACCAGTACCACATACCACAGTGCCAGGCGTGGTGGCTCATGCCTGTAATCCCAGCACTTGGGAGGCAGAGGCAGGAGGACTGCTGTGATGTGAGTTCGAGGCTGAGCTCAGGGCCAGCCTGAACAACAAAGTGAGACTCTGTCTCAAAAAAGCTAAAAAAAAAAGAAAATGTTTTCATGAATGGTCAATACAATGAGAGATCATTAGGACATGTATATACAGACGCTAAAGAGAAAACAATTTACACAAGAATATGCACACATATGGGGAAAAATTGACAGGGCATCAGGAAGGACTGGTGATATTTGGGGTTGTTTAGGCACTGATTCTGAGTTAGATTCCCTTTCCCATCCTATCTGATGGCATGCTTATGGAGTATAAAATAAACATTGACCTAAACCTAAGCTCACAGTTTGTTATGGACCTTCATGTATAATGGGGACATAAAGCCAGGTATATGAAAGCCTTGCACAATGGACTACTGCACTACTACATATCCTGGATGTGGTGAGATGACTCTGTGAGATACCCACAGCGAGACTCTGTGAGATACTCATGGTGCTCCCATTAAGGGTGTTAGTTACTAAAGGAAGCTGCCCTGATTTTAATCACATCTTATATTACTGGCCAAATGAATCTTAGCCTGTTAGCCTCCAGTGATGTTGTACTGACCAGAAATAAAATACATGGGTCCACAAATGGAAATGTGGGTCGAATGTGAAACAGTGGAGAACAATCTTTCCAACTAAGAATTTAGCATATGCAAATTTGTTCCACCATCCTGCATTCATTCTGTAAAGATTCCAAGTGCATTCCGTGTTTTCAGTTGCCTCTTGGCTAAACAGTAAAAAGAAAAGACACTAGTTTTTTCTCATCTTTACTATGTTTTGTCAATAATTAATATATATAACTGCAAAATTAATGTCAGCGTAGGTGTATTCCCTGGCATAAATTTAATTCAAAGTAAGAGAATTTGTGTTTTGTCACATTTAATTTCTTATGGAATATATATATGGAATAAAAATATATATATGGAATATATATATACATATATACATTTCATATATACATATATATGTGTGTATATATATGGAATATATATATATGTGTGTATATATATGAAATATATATATATATACATATATACACATCACCAGAACATATATATATATATATATATATATATGCATATATATATAAAACCAGAAAAACTAAAATTTCTATATATTTAATCACCTTACAAAACATTTCCTCTTCCATCCTAACTATGAATTGACTTGTTATCCTCACTTTCTAGATGAGAAATAAAATTCAAATAAATACAAACATTTTCTACCAGTGAGCAGCTATCAAAAGGGACCAATGTGGAGCTTGAGTTTGGCCCCAGTGACACTACAAATCCACATGCTTTGAACTGATTCCTCCCTCTCCTCTCACCCCCAGCAAGTGAGAGGTTCTCACCCTCCCAGTGTGCATTAGTGGTGACACAATTTCTGCTAGGGGATGGAAAAACTCCCAGTAGCAGACTACAGACAAAAATTGATTCCCCTTTTCCCTCAAAGTCCCTGTTGATATCAGGGCTTTGCTCTTTGAAGCTATCAATCATTCACACATGAGGTTCTCTTTCACCATTCTCCTATTCTGTAGTGCTGCTTCTGACTTTACATCCAAAAGTGGCTGCCAAACCATTTGCATTTGGTTGGTGAAGATTTCTTTCTTCTTCACTTCATCCTGAGAAAACACACTTCTTCTGATTAATGAGAAGAGTTTGTTCACATTCCCTTGGCCACGATTTGGTTACATGGCTGCATCCAGCTGCAAAATAGTCTTGCTTTCTGGGAGTGGTGTGCCACAGTCAAGAACTGTGTTAATAAAAAGAAGGGAAGATTGAGTTGCTGCCATTTAATAAGAGATAATTTTAGGTCATTTGAATGTTGCCTTCTGAGTCCCCACTTGTGTATTTAATGTAAAAATCTTAAAATGAGAAAGAAAATTAAAAACGTAGATTATTTTTAAGAATCAAATTACTTAACAATCATTTCAACTAGGCCAATTTTAATCCCTGCAAGTTTAATTTTTTTATGCTCTCTACTGCGTGAAATTCATATATAGAGGGTTATTTATAATGTCCATTTTAGTCTTTTTTAGAGCATTTCATTCAAACACATATGGATTTAAAATTTAAATAGGCAATTTTGTTCTACTTAAAGTAGAAAAGTAAAAAAAAAAATAATGCTAACAGCCATTTTGTACTACATGTGTTGTGAAATCTTTTAGGAACAGTAGCATGTGAAGAAGACTAATTGGAATATTTAAATAAGTTTTACTCTTGGAAGAGCACTCAATCATCAGGAACTATTTATGAATAGAAAAAATATCTTGCCAATGGGCCATAACCAGGTTAACTGGCATGCATTCTTTCAGGATTCTTACATTTTTCTTTGCAATGAAAATACAAAGAGGCAGTATAGCATTTTGATGCCAAAATGTAAGACTTTGCATTTTTCTACTTCAAATTTGCTTTCACATGAAATTAGCTGGAAAACAGATTGAATTTTCAGGTAATACATTCCTCTGAACCACATATTTTCTGGCTTTCATTTATGGCACAAGTCAGTTTCCTGTGCATGTGTGTTTATTTTTCTGTTAATATCAGTCCAATACCTTCCTTTTGAACATCATTTTAACATACAACTACAAGGGTTTTCTGACTCAGCCTTGGGCAAAGAATCTGAAGAGGTAAGGTACTTTAAAC
>PVIR01002719.1:0-48570 GCA_004026965.1 Petromus typicus
CCAAATAATCAAACAAACATGTATCGATTCATTCTATGTATAACATGGATAAACCTCAAGAACATGGTAAGTGAAACAAACCAGCCCACAAATTCTACATACTGTGATTCTGTTGTAATATCTAGAATAGTTTAATATGTAACTATTAAATATTAATATAAATATTAACATGTAATAGTGTTACCAAGGGTTGAGAGGGAAGGATGATGAGTGGTTGCAATGGTTCTGGAGGTTTTTGATGAGATAGTGATAAGAGTATTCTAAAATTAGCTAATGATTGTACAAGTCTGCATTAAAACACATTGCTTTAAACAGGTGAACTTCATCATACATGAATTATAAAGCTTTAAACTACAAACTATTCTTCATTCTTCATGTTCTGGCCACACTTAAGTGGGACTAAATATGCAGTAGTGTCTACTCACTGCTTTGGAAAATCTAGTTCTTTTGTCTTTGTTGACATCAGGCTGCTCTGTGGTCCCCCATTATTGTAATGATTGTGATGAAGTTACTGTACTTACTCCTAGTTTTGCTTTTTACTCTTCTTCCTTTTTCTGCAACATAAAAAATATTAGCATTTCCCAGATTCCATCCTCCTCTTTCTCCTGACCTTTAGATATGCCTTACTCTTAGAATAAACGTAGTGAACTTTTCTTGGATAAATGTTGGAATTCACTAATGCTTAAGACCAGTCAAATTCCTAGTTTTATATTGTACTGCCGACTTTTCTCTCCAGTGCCATAGTTTTTTTACTTATCTGTTAGAAAGAAGTACCTCCCCTGATGTTATTAGCCACCCAGGTCATGGTTATTCTTCCCAGCCACACCTGTGTAGCCTAGGAGTTTTTCACTTAAATAGCACCATTATTCATTCATTTTCCTTGTGTCACATGCACATGTATCCTTTTTTTCCCCACTCATACTCAAAGTCTCATTAAATCCTATTTTTTTATTCTTGGATTTTAACCTCCAGGTACTATCCACAATACCTTAATCCAGGTTTCTTATATTGTTGCTACATAATGTACAAGCTGATCATACTATATAACTGTATAACCCTCCCCACACACACTAAGGAAGCATCATATTGTCTATATTGACTCTAAAATATAACGGTAACTACTTCGGTTAACTTTCTAGATCCTTTTTGAAAACTGAATTTAAGCCCATATTTGCTACCTTAGTTCTTTCTGTCGTGAGACTGCCTCACACGAACCATAATACTCCTTACTCAGTTCCCTTAGGTAAAAATGCCCTTTTATGTCTCCATTCCTTCATCCTTCCTGTTTTTTCAGTTTTTGATGCTTTTTCAATTTTGTCCAGCAGACTCTTGTTTATCATTTACTTTTCTATTTAAAAGCCTATTAATTCTTTAATCAATTCTTTATTAAGCGCCTGCTGTGTAACACTTACTGTGTGTGGTCAGTGAATTAGATACACACAGAACCTTGTTCTTGTGGAACTTGCAAAGTAGATCCTCTTTGAAGTCCTAATGAAATCCTTGTTCTTTCTAGGCAGGATTAATTAGTATTTTGGTCATTGCTAAGATATTGTGCAGGAAATGCCATTCCCTTCAAAGTCGAGAGTCTCTTATTATTTATTTTAATTGGTAAGATTTAATTTCTTCTTCTTTAAAATGATAATAGTATTTTACCATGGCAAAATTGCTGAAGCTTGGTGATAATTTATTATGAAAGAATAGCATCTATCACAGTACCATAAAGCAAAAAGTTTTGTCTTAATATATTTTATGTTATAATTTTCTTTCTGTAAACATCATGAGTTTTAACTTTGAATTATCTTTTGGTAGAATTATAACTAATAGTGAAACTAACATTAGATTTTGGTTTCCTTTTAACTTTGATGTTCTTTTAACTTCTTGATAAAAGGGCTAATTGGGAAAAGAAATAACAGACAAGGGAAGCTTAGAATCATAGCTTGAATAATTCACTTGGCTGCAAACTTGTTTTGATAAAATGTCCTAAATATAATCAGTCGTAGAGGGGTATTAGATTGCTTTATTAAGAAATAATATATTGAGTAATTCCTTGTATAAAATACCATTTTGCAGAAATACAGTAGATACTACTGTAATGTCTCAAGATCATACTGTATTTCCATATTAGGCCTTAGTAAAAGAAGAATTATGTTTTAGAAAATGTCTCCTCTGCTAGGATGCACACAATTTAGAACTTTTTGTTTTAGTTTTGGTTTTTCTTTGTCCTTTTCATTAAGGCAGCATAGTATGTAGATCAGTTGCACTTGTCTTAATGGCTGGAACTTGGTAAGCAGAGATTTTAGTTAATATTTTTGCTATCTATCTGCATGAAGGCAACATAATTTTTAGTTTGTGAAATAAAGCATTTTCCTACATTGTATGATACCCTGTAGTACCTGGACATTATTTCACTAAGATTTATACAGAAAGTGAAACCCTCTTAGAACTTAAGCCCTTTTATCTTTGAGCTGACAGTGTACTGAAAATGTTTATTGCCTTTAAGGGGTTACCATTTATTTAAGTTGCAGCTAATATCTATCATGAATTTTTAATCTAAAAATATGGAAACAGATGCTTTTCAGGTATGAGTTTTAAAAACTAATAAAATAAATATTTAAGAACAAAATGTAATGTGCTAAAATTTTCCAAGATTTAAAACTCTGCTCTGAGCTCTGTTCTAGCTAGAAGAATTTATTACTGACTGCTCTTAAGGTCATCAAGATTTATTAGGTCTTGTCACAGGACAGTGGGTAAGATAGAAAATGGGAAATTTTTCTAATATGATTGTATTGTGACAGTTTTTCTTTTTAAAACTAGCATTCTTTTATTGATAAAGATCCAACCTCCAGTAAAATCACCATAAAACTAATGAGATGACAGTACCTATGTATCTGACTCATTGGGTAATAGCTATCAGTTCAATAAGGTTCTAGAATAATTGGAAAATTCATTAACCTATTTCTTTCTTTCCATATTTAATACTGTTCTAGAAAACATTTTGCTTTAATAAAACAATAGCTACAAAATAATCCACACTAATAAGGCAGTGTGAACTTAATGGCTTTATTTCAACAAATCTTAAGGTTTCCTTTTGTACCTGTTTACTAGAATATGTTTATTGAATTTTGACCCTTTTTTTGTACAGCCAGACTTCTTGATCTGAGCACTTTGTCTACAGCAGGCAAGTTACCACTGAAGGACCTTATTCTATTTTCTGCACAGTATCTGAGTTTAGATTTAGCTCTAGGGAGAAACAAAGGAGGCCGAGCTTCATGTGGAGAGGAAGGAGAGGAAATTTCCTCAGACCACCTGGACTGTGCACATAGCAGTGCTCTGTGACCGCTGTGTAGCTGCAGAGCTCAGCCTGCATGCTGTTTGCTGGGACCAGTGTCCTCTGGAGTTGTGCAGCTTAGAAGCCACACTGTGCACTCTGTTCTGCCACACAGGCTTCTGCAATCCTGCTCTTGTTTTTCTCTCACACTGTTTATAAATTGTTACTGATCTTCATAGTCTTTTCCATGAGATCAAGGGTAACATTTTAATAATTCTTATATCCTTAGCAGCTGGTACAAGGTAAATATTGATTATTATTAGAAAACATAGTAGCATTCTGTTGAATATTTATCAGTTTGCACTGTGCTCATTGCCTAATCAGCTTTTATTTTTCTTATAATTTACATGTAAAAATTAATAATCGGATTATTAAGGATGTACCATAAATCTGTTAGAAAAAGAATATGAACTTATCTTACTGATTCTGTGGTTTAATACATCTGCCTCTTTCAGCCGAATCACATTTGGATCATTCTTCCTAGTTCACTGGATGAAATCACTAAACACACTGGGGCTGGGAAGAAAATCAACAGCCCACCTTTTGATGCCCATTCCTGTGTTCAGCGCTGTTCTCAGAGAACAGAGAATGTTTGTTTATGCTGCATATTAAAGTTGCATTGTTTTATATTCAGATGTATATCAGGGTTAGTGTTTGCTTTGTTTTCGATTTTTTTTTTTTAAAGGATCTGGCTGTGTTTCAGACCAGCCTTGAATTTGTGAACCTTCTGCCTCAACCTCAGAGAAAGTAAGATTATAGGCATGTGTTTCCATGCCCGCCTGTGGTGATGTTTTATAGCTGTGTGTATATCATTACATAAATGTAAAGGTCTTCTAAAACATAGAAAGATAAGATCATTAGATGACAGAGAGAGAGTTTATTAAACCTGCACTGTAATTTTAACATTAAGATTTGAAATTAGGACAAACAATGGAAAAACAAAAGAAAATTAGAAAAGTTAGAACATTTAATTTCAGTGCTACCTCAACTATTTATTCTTGTTTGTTTATTTTTTGTTTTTGTAGACATGGTATAACTATGTAGTCCATGCTGGTGTTGAACTCAATGTATAACTCAGGCTAACATTGAACTTGGAGAAATCCTCCTACCTCATCCTGCTGAGTGCAGGGATGTGCCACTACACCTGACAATTATTTAAACACACATGTGCCCCTTTTGTCAGATTTTTAGTATTTGGATATGGTTTCCTAAGAAATGGGCAAATACATCATCTTTGCATAGAAAGTATTATGTTTTCTAAAGGAAAATGTAAACATTTCAAAATCTCATACAACACTGGCCAATAGCCTTACCATGAGTACTTTTAGGATCTTATTGGAAATGAATGCAGGGGAAGTTTGTGACAGTGGTGTCAGAAAGTATTAATATGAATCTTTAGGGTAGATACAAATAGATAAACATATAGGTGTATAGTGACTTGAATTCTACATTTCTGAATTCTGAGGATAAATGATTCCTGTCATCCGTGCCTGTGTTTGGTGAGCAGTCTCTTCTGAATATTTGTAGCCTTTTTAATTTTCTGGCCATTCCATGATGATAGTTAACAGAAATGAGTAAGTTCATAGAGTAACTGATAGTTTTTTGTGATGTGAGGTGGTTTAGCCTGCTAAGTTTTCCTGTTGCATGCCTGGTCTTCCCTGGAATAGTCTTCTGGGGTAGGCAGAGATGTAGGAAATGAGTGAGATTTATAGGAAGTTGGTGACCAGAACCTTATAATGTCTTTTAAGTGGCAAAGAAGGCCATATGATTTTGTTGGTGAAACTGTATTCTAAAAGTATATGTTGTTGAAGAGAGTTGAATTAGGAGGAAAAGAAATCACTCACTATCTGAATTGTCCTAAAGTATGCTAGTAATAAATTTCTTCCAAAAGTATGAGCATAACTTTTCCTTGTAGAATATGTATTACTTTCAGAATCAGATTGCATAATTTTTTATGAGATTAATAACTAGCCTTTGACCAGAAGTTTTCAAAGGCTTTGTATTCTCTTATCACCTGGAGCAGTGCTTTATATGGAGACTCAAAAAAAAAAAAAAAAAACTGAAACTTTAGATATCTCTAGGAAATTTTTAGAATCCTTTCTAGGTATGAGATGTCAAATAAGTTATCTTAGCTGCACATTATCTTTAATTTCTTTCTTTGTTCTTCTTCTTCTTCTTCTTCTTCTTCTTCTTCTTCTTCTTTTTTCTTTTTCTTTTTTTTTTTTTGTACGGTTGATCAAACTCAGGACCTTGTGCTTAAAAGGTAGGCTCTGGAAGCACTGAGTTAAATCCCCCACATTATTTTTAATTCATGTGACCTGATTGTATTTAGAAGATAGTCTTTAGGTAATACAGCTTTAAGAGATTATAATGCTATCATCCTGAGGTGTGATGTTTGTTATTTTATTTGTACTAAGCCTGAATGTTTTTTAAAATTTTTGGTAAAATATTCATGTATGAAAATACATAGACAATATAGTCCCCCTACGTGGAATATTTAAAAGCTTTTTACTGTATAATCAAATTTTCAGCTTTTAACACATTGATACGTTTGTTTCAGCCAAGTGTATCACCATTTGGACCATTTTTCTCATTACTGTCAAGAACTATAAAATAAACATCATAGTTCTGTGTCTTCTTAATTTTATTATTGCTGTAGATGTTATATTTTAATTACTTCATCATTTGTAAATGGTTTTGTAATTCCTGTGTTCTTTTTCCACTGTATGTTAAAAATTACTACACCAGTGTCTTAGTAGCCATCGGATTTGACTTTACTATTGTATATTATGGTATAATCTATTGTTGCCTAATTTAGTAATAATTTTTATCATAGCAGCTTAACATCTCTTATAATTTTAATTGTTATCAAGAAAAATGACATTTAATTTGACTCAATGCACAAGGATGGATGAATGACAAATTAATAATTTATCACCTTTGCATAACACTGAAGCATGGAGTATTAGAAGGATTGATGGCACGAAAGGTTAACAAATTTTAGCAGCTTTCATTAGCTTTACATCGTCATATGTTTGTGGTGCTGACTGAAATAGGCTTTGTAGGAGATCTCAGTCTAGGGAACTAATTACTTGTGCCGATTGCTGCACTGATGAATAGACCGTCATTGTATCATTCCCCTGAAGACGAGGAGCAGCCTGTGATTCACGACTGCATCCTGGCTGATATTTGATAATAATTTTAACAGATAAATGTAGGTAGGCAGGATGACAAAGTGCCTATCCAAGCTCCATGACTATCAAAGCCATGCACCGAGCCATCTGTGTACTGCCTTTCTCCGTCTACATAAGGAGAATTTTATTTCACAAACTGTTCAAACTCAAACAACTGTTGTCTTTGGCTTGCATGAATACTTGGTAGATATTTTTTATCTGTTTGTAAATGATGTCCTGATATTAGTTTGTAGTAAACATTTACACAGCAGAATAATGAAGAACAGTAGAAGAGTAAAAAGCTTTTTATTTTCTTCTCTTCGAGGACTATAATTCTTATATATTTTTGTGTACCATTTTTATTACATAATGTCCTCTTCTCGTCATACATGACCAGAACCAACAAAGGAAATGTATGATGCCCTCATTGCCTCCTTGGCAGTCTCAGAAAAGACCTCTGATTTCCTATTGTTTGAAGTGTTTTTTCTTTGAATAGTGCACTGTTTCCTGGCTATGTTTTTATAACCTGAGATAGTGTGTAATTGAGTAAAATATGTATTTACAAACATATTTTGAAATTTTAAAGCTAGCATCTTTAAAGCATTAAAATCAAGCTAAATTTTCCTTGGATTTTTTTGGGATTGTCAGTTGGTCAAAATTACTAATTTGTCAAAGCTGACAGGTATAATTTTACTAGCTTATGAAATATAAGTAAGATTTTATTTTGTATAAGTCACTTCTGCAGTTTTTATTTTAAATAAATTTTTATTTCATTATTGTAACTTGTGAGTTTTTATTCTGTGTATCTTTAATGAATAAATATCTTCTCCAGAGATTTTATTTTTGTACTTTAACTGAAAAAAACATAGTGATATTTTCCTTATAAAATATTTTCCAATGTGGCAGATCATGATTAGTTAACAAGAGAGAAAGTTGACATTTATATGTTGCCATATAAAAGATCTATGTAACTGGAGAAAATATCATAGAACTTGAATTTTTTTAAAAAAAATACATTTTCAAAAGTATGCTTTCTGTATAGCAATTATTGCACATCATATAGCATGTAGTTTTTAATTAAATGTAAAAACAGGCTACATAAAACAGAAATCCAATCTGATTTGCTTGAAAATAGATTGCTGTTTCACTCTACAGGAATGGTTTATTTAAAAACAGTAAATGGAAAAGAAATGCATTTTCTTGTGTTGTTCTAAGCCTCAGGGGCTAAATGTAATGAATATTTTAAAAGATTATTTTAATTAAATTCCTGCACATCTAAACAGAGTAATATTTTATTATCACATACATAACCATGTAACCGAGATATTCATTAAAGTTAACACTTTCTGGACCAAGAATTTCTGGTATGATTTACTGACCTTGTGCAAAAAGGCACAAATTAGGAAGAAAAATGAAGGGGGACAGACTTTGATTAATATAGGTAATGCTATACCATATTTATAATAGCCTTTTCCCTATTCTGGTTTATAAATGCAGCCACAGAGAAAGGTGCCCTGCTGAGGCTGAAATGAGGCTGAAATCAGAGCACATGCCACCAGAGTGTGGGGAAACTGATCACACTGTCAGCAATTCATTTCAAAATGATGTATTTAGTGCTCATTTCACCTTCCAAGAAAAGGAAAAGGAGTTCCTTAGACTAGAAGGTGATACTGTTATTTTCAAGGACATACCTAAGTAAAGATTGCAGAACGGGAGTGTGATACGGAGGGAGAATTAAGAGGAAGGAGAGTGGGGTGGGGGAGAGGCAGAGCAAACAAGGAGAGCTTTATGCAGAAATCCAGTGCTACCACGCTGTTTGATAATTGCTAACATATGTGGCTTCTCTGTTTCATTGTAGTCGTCCTTGTGAGTTCTGGCGCCTTGACTACTGGGAAGATGACTTGCGGCGCCGGCGACGATTTGTGCGTAACCCTCTAGGATCGACACATCCTGAAGCGACACTAAAAACAGCCGTGGAACATGGTCAGTGTATAAACCACTCCTTGCCATTAGCAGCAGGTACAGCACTTGGCAGTGAACAGCACAACTTCATTATTATGAGGCACATTTCATAGTTACCCCAGAAAGAGAAGTTAATGTTTTTAATAGAACAGGGTCCTGTGAAATAATGGTGTCAAATGTATTTATTATATTTTATATACAAAACTTACTTAACATAGACCCTTTGTTCAGAATACAGGCCTAAAACATTTGTTTTAAGCAGCACATTCAGCTCTGAGTAAATTAATCTCGGAAGCCTACCTTAAATCCATGAGTATCAGACATACAGCATTTACAAACCAAATAGGTTCCTGGTTCTCTTGTGTGTACACAGCTTTCCCCAACCATGGTATTTCAGCATGAGATTACGAAGTGGGAAAGCTGGTAATAAATGTCCAAGTGCCTGGATACTTTCTGAACCTTGATTTGTAGGTGATTGTGATTGATGGTTCCTGGAAAAAGAGAATAGACATTATTTTCATATGTTTCCATTCTGCATCATCTTGTTATCGGAGCTTAACAAAACATTTCCCCCTCTTTGTTATGATGCATATGACTATCATTCAGTTTACAAAAAAGTCTGATAAGCAAATTGGAAAAACTGAAAGGGTCTTTTAGAATTGATAACATACAGTCTTTGATCATAGCATTTCATTTAACATTTTATTTTAGAAAGCCAGTATTTAAACATTGAGGGAGAAATGCTCTTCCTTACTTTCAAGTTAGTTTGTTTTTACAAAATATAAACAGGTTATTTTTAGTAAGGTGTAAGAATTACTTTTTACTCCCTTCTTTTTTAGAATATTAATCTGAGCAAATGGTAACATTTAATATGTAAGACAAATGTTAAACTACATTCAGTAAGGATTTTAAACTTTTATTTCTTAACTGATAATAATTGTGCACATTATGTGGAAACATGATATTTCAGTGCATGTAAGGATGTTACAAATTTAGATTAAAAATCTGTAGTCTCTGGTTTGGCCTCAGTCAGGCAGTTTAACCTCTTGCACTCAGCCTTAAGGAGCCATTTTCTGAAGAAAATGTCCACAATATGTCATCAGATATAACACCAAATGTGACATCAGTCCTTTAAAATAAATGACCATACAGAAAATAGTCAATAACAAAGTTATCTAAAAGCAATAATAGTCTCAGGGTGCTTCATCTTTGACTGTAGGAGGTAGAGACAGGAAAGTAGGATATAGAATTAATTAGGCCACTTTTGCTTTTAAGGTTCATATACTTTTTATGAGGTACTATAGATTTCAGGATTGTATTTTTTTCTTTTTCTTTCCTTTTAAAAAATATTTGTTTAATGACATATTAGCTTATTTGTTATTTTACCCTTTTAAGGCACATAGGTATTACCATGTGCACTTAAAAATTGAGATTTAATACTTTTCTGTCTTCTAAACTGTCACTTAACAGTGAGTTTTCAGTTCTGAGGTCTATGGCAGTAAAAATGTATTTAGAAAATATTTTCCATTTGTGTCTGGAAAAGGAGAAATTGTTTTCTAAAATCGGAGATAAAAATGTGTTAATTTTATATGCTAAGAGAAGCATCAGTAACTAAATTAAAAATTTATGATATAGATGTAGTGCAGAATTTATTAAAATACATTCTCATGAAAAATGGTACATTTAGCCATTTTGAGGTATTATAGGATTCATAATGAAAAAAATTTAATTTTATTGTTGAACTATACCTTTCCAAATTATGTTTTTGTACCATTGTAATGCTAAGCATCTCTAGCAATAATATCTAGCAGTATTGAATAAAAAACAATACGTTAGCTATTTTTAAAACTTTTTTTTACCTAGTTAGATTTCACTCAAGTTATTCTACAGAGTAAATGAATTTTAATACCTGTCAGTGTTACTTATTTGTACTTTATTGTGTGTTTTCAAGTTGATAGAAACAGAAAAGGACATGGACTATTCCATCCTATTTAGTAATATTTTACATGAATCTTATAACGATCAATATATGAAACATGTTAAAGAATTGAAAGTAATAATTTAAATATGAATTACATATTAAAAAAAACTAACCAAAAGTATAAAAGATACTGCAGTATTCTTATAAGTAGCTCATATTTAATATAGCTATTTGAAAAAATGGTATGTCCTATTATTTTGTATGTATATTAAATAATAAGGACATAATAGATCAGAAACTGAGCATATAGATTGTGCTGTGGTATTTTTAGGTGTGAGCATAATTTATGCTAACGTATATGCAAAGAGCATGATTTTTAACTAAAAAATTCTATCTTTAAATACTGTTTGAAAGTGAAAACTATAAATGTAAAAACTAAGTATTAAATATTCAAAGCAGAACAGTTGATTCAATTAAAAAAGTAATTAAAATCATATTTCAGCATGTATGAATCTATGATTCAAAATTGAGTATTTCAACCAGAGTTTTCAATAAATGGTATTGAGGTCTGAGTTGTTTTAAGACGTCTCAGTTTAATTTGTAATTTATTTAACTAAGAAGATAGGACATTTTAAAAATGCATAATCTTAGTACTACCTGAATTGTATTATCGTTATCAAAGAAAGACATCTAAATAGAAGTGCCTTTGGAGATTAGTTATGTATTTTAGTAGTGAAAGCCATCTTTTTTATAGATTGATTTGATTTGAAGGAAGGCCTCTGGTGTAAAGGTGGCAGAGTAAATACCTGAAGAGTGATGTTCTCTGTTTGGGCGATCAATACCAGCCCCATGACTCTACTTCTGGCTACCTTCTAGTTAAAAACAAATTTTTTAATTCTGACAATTTAATTGCCCTTCCCAAGTTCACATTAACTTGCTTGGGGAAAAGAGCTTTAGGTAATTTTTCAAACAGAGACCCTCCAAAGTAGTTATTTGTAAAAGTCATGTTGTAATGGGAAATACCTTTAAATTTGCAGAAACTGAGACATTTCTAAATTAAAATTAATACTTCCTCTTATGATTATTCTTTGTGGAAATTAGCAGCAGCAAGCAGAGGTGGGGATTTGATTCTTGAGAGCATTTCCTTCCATTTTATAGTTTTAAAATTTATTAGAAATTCATCCTAATGCTTCTAATATGATCTTAATGCACAAGTCCAGTTTGGCCATTATTTATGATGGGAGCATTTTAGATCTAGTTGGAAGCTAAGAGCTAAAGTCTAATCTAACTTTATTCTTTATAGGTAAGGAAACTGAGGTAACAATAGAGCGATCCTAATTCTTACTACATAAAGGAGTAAAACCCAGTTTGACAGAGGACTTGTCAGATTTTTATATCAGTGTGCATTGCTTTTTTCTAAAATTCATTTTTAAATGTAATAGGGATTTTATATTCAAATTAAAGCCCCATAAAAATATTTTTAAATGGTAGAAAGATTGATTTTAATTGAAGTACTGAAACAGTTAAGGAGTAGAATTCCATTGAATGCCAGACATTGTTATTTTGTAGAGAAAGTACCTGCTACTGGAAATACTGTGCACGAGGAGGATTAACATAGTTTAGTCCACACTGTGCAGAGTGGATTGTACATCAGGCTATTGCTCCATAACTTCAGTAATGTGAGACAGGATAGCTGCCTTTGTAGGGCCAGCATACATACTAGATGTATAGTATCTAAAACTGCTTTGGCACTTGGTACTCTTTAGGACGTGCATTTGGCTTTATTTATTTATTTATTTATTTATTTAATTTGGATCACTTTTTTTAGAGTAAATTTATTTAACTTGGAACTGTAAGAAAATAGCATAAACTTTAGAGAGTATTTAATTGGATCAGGACAATGTTCTTTATGTGTCTTTGTTCAGAATGTAGTTAATGCTATGTACTTCACCTCACACTGAGTTGATACCTCTGCATTTCATGTGTATTTGAAGTAACTTAGTTATATTTGTTAGTATAAATCTTTGATGTTTGAAAACGTGTCTGATTCTCAGTATGTGAACTTCTTTTACTGTAGTACAGGCTAATCCTGAGTCCCGTTATTGCCTCAGTAGATGGTTGAAATGAAATTTATGTATCATAAGAAAGATAGTTTCTTATGTTCTTTTTTTCTTTTTCTTTATTAATTTTGCTTATCTTGTTTGTTTTGGTTAGATAATCGTCTCATTCTCAGAGTTTGGTCTAAAGAGCTTGAACTTTATATTTTGAGGACCAGTTCTTTCTCAGGCCTCTAATAGCTTTTAACTTTGGTTTTCAAAAGCCATGCTTTAACAACAACATTTTTGACAATGTTTTCCAGATTTATGTAACAATACCCTCTAATTATTGTTAAATATTAAATCACAATAAAAGGTGACATTAGGTAAAGGTAATTTGCTAATAAGAGTACAAAAAATATAAACAATGATCATATTCAGTAACAATTTTATTACCAGAAACTGAGTCGAATATTAAGAGTGAACCAAAATTCATTCAATTAGATATTTACGTTAGTGTGGATACATTCACAGAAGGTATCAAAATAGTTGGTATTTGTTTAGTGGTTGATTGAGTAGAAGGCAAGTTAAAGTTAAAAATATACTTCTTTCCAGCTCATATAAACATAATTATCTTTTATTTTAAGCTTGGGAAACTTTTGTTCTAATTTTGAGGGGAAAAAAAGTTCTTTAGCAGAAGGCTATTAGACCACTGAGAATTGAACACCAGCGCATGTGGTGTGTATTAGAGTACTGTTGGTAATTTTACTGCTGCTAACTTAAAATCCTCAAGGGGGAGTTAATTACAGGAAAACCATTCTAAATATCAGTAAGCTGCATATTTTCTATGACAAGAGGTTTTTCAGTTGAGCTTGAACAATTCCAGAATCTGAGCTTGTAAAAATAAGTAAATAAATACATTAAAGTGAGTGCCTGTATTCATAGATGCACCTATAGTGTTTAAAATGTTTTTCAGAACTATTTAATTCAAAAGTTGCTTGTTTTATTTATTATGCATTGGTATAATGACATATTTAGACTTTTTTGTATCCTCTTTGAAAGGAATAACACATTATATTTTAGTGGCTATTTAATTAAATATGAATTTATAGATCTATTTTAAGCTATAGTGTATTGCCACTGAGAACTCTCAGTATTTGTAAATGTTTGTGGAAGAATGTGTTTTTCCTTTTTCTTTTCAAGTAAGCTTGGCGGACCTCAGGGTCTTTGTGGCAGTGGCCACGGATCACTGTAATGAGCCAGGTGTTACATTTGTTTCTGATGTGCTTGACATATGTTCCTCAAATTTCAGTTTGGAAACAAGTATTTTTTATTCTTGTTCTTATTTAACTTTGTAAATTGCACTAAGAGAAACATAAGAATTGCTAAACAAATGTTCCTATTTGCACAGTGTTCTTTGTTTTCCTTCCCTCCGAGGGCTGGCATGGCCCAGGGCCTTGGAGCACAGACTCTGGCACTGTACTGCCAGTTTTTGTGCCCATCCTGTTGCTGTCATCAGGAGGAGTCTTGTTACTTTGGGCAAGTTGTGTAACTCCACTGAACCTAATTGAGGAATTCAGTTAGCTGGTTTCTGTCAGTTGAATGAGTTAAATATGTAAAGTGCTTTGAACACTGGCACATAGTAAGTGCTATGCAGTTATCAGCCTCATTATTAGTATTTGCGTTTGAAGAAAGAAATCAAGTCAAGAGAGTGAAAAGAATGTAGCATGCTGATCCTGCACTAACCTAACTGGAAAATGATAATTACAGTTTGCTATAGAAAATCTAGATGATGAGCCTTTCTTTTGCATTTCTTAGTGGCCAGTTTATTTTTAGTAATGTTGATTATAAATTGGAAAAGATCATATTTGGGCTAAAGCAGTGTTTCTTATTCTATAGAAGGCAACATGAGTATTAAACAGCTATAAATATAATATTACAGTGATATAAAAACATACTGATGTGTTTCTAAAAATTAGTGGTTATTTGGTGTATTTATCTCTAGGGTTTTTAAAAAGCAAACCCATTTTTAATTAAATGCATTAAAATTTTAAAAATTTACTGAGCTTTTCATATTTGTGCAGCTAACTATGCTATAGTGATTAAGAGAAAATATGATTTTATTTATCTATAGTGTGTATTCAAAGCCAAATAAAAATAATTTCTTCCCATGATTTCCTTTTTTATTTAAAGTGTCTGTATTCTATCTTAGAGCCACAGTATTATATATAAATGATATACATACTGAATTCACAATAAATATGGGGGAGACTTACTTTGTCCCCATCTATAACTATACCTGTTAGTAGCTGTGTTAGTAGCTGTGATCCACCAAGTTAACTAGGTAAAATGTCCTTGTGCAGGTTGTTTAACTGTTGAGGATAAATTATACAGATAAATTTCCATTGTGTTACTGCAGACCTGCTGCTTTATCCCTTTTGGGGTTTGGGGCTTGTGCCTGGGCATGAACTGCAGTGAAGCAAAAAGCCTGGCCATCTGATCTCCATATCAATAGAGCTGCAGCCACAGTGGATCAGGTGCTCCCCTCCTAGAAACCAGTCTGTCCACAGTATAGAGGAGATTCTAAACTTGCCTGTGTGTGGCACCATTACAAGACGTGGTTAGGAAACATGCACGCATGATCATAACCCATATCTGCTTGTGCACTTTTCCTAAAGAGAAAGCTGCTTAAAGCAAGGGAGGTGTCCTTTGAGCTGTGGGATTTTGAGGACAGAGTTTCCTGGGTCCTTGCCTTCTCTTCCGGTTGCACCTCTGCTCTCCTTTCTGGTTCCATGTTGACTGTCCCTGCTGTCCTGGGCCAAGGCGGGAGTCCTGATCTGCTACTCCCCACGAGCTGCGCTGGTCAGGCTGTGTGGGGCCCTGGCCCAGGAGCCTCTCAGCCAGCTTCTTTGATTATGTTTGCCCCCTGGGTGCCTTCGCCCTTTAGTTTAAACAAGCAGAGGCGGGAACACTGAGCTCCCACTTAGTTTCCACACTGCCTGCTCTTGGGTATTTGTACAGGGGCTGAAGGGGCGGAGGAGACATGTGTGAAAATGTGGAGGAGGGCTGTGTGGAGGAAGGAAGAGAGGAGGGGGGACTAGAGAATGCAGCCACTGCTGCAGCTGCCTCTGTGTCAGATGGGCCACGGGGTCTGGGCCTCCGCCCTCATTGGCTGCTGATCTTCTCCCAGCTCTGACTCTTTTCACTTCTGGATTTTCCTCTACAGTCCCCCTCAGCCATTTCAGTGTCTGTCAGTGTACTGTTATTCAGAGGAATGAGTTCTGTGGTGCTAAAGAAATGTTTCCAAAACCAGATTCTGATATTTTCTACAAATGAATTTTTGCAAATAAATGTTGCTTTGGAACCCTCTCCTAACCAAACTATAAGTAAATAAATGGCTTAGTGAGCAGTGCAGGGGGCAGGTTTAATGGGATTAGGGCTCTTGTGCAGGGTAACATTACACCAGCTCAGGGAATCAGGTTTGTCAGAACACTGTGTGTGCCATCTCGGTCACTGTCCTGACGGTGGGGGACCGTGTAAAATGACTGACCATCTCTCTCCACCTGCCCTTACCTCAGCCCCTGCCCCTTTTCCAGAGTGCTCTTTCCGGTGCTGATGGACAGCTTTGTTTCCCTCTCATTTCAGCCGCAGATGAAGATATCCTTGCTAAGGGAAAACAGTCCATCAAGAGC
The DNA here is from genome assembly GCA_004026965.1 of Petromus typicus. Taxonomy (NCBI): domain Eukaryota; kingdom Metazoa; phylum Chordata; class Mammalia; order Rodentia; family Petromuridae; genus Petromus; species Petromus typicus. The sequence goes on from PVIR01002719.1 coordinate 16,113, forward strand.
CAGCCTTTAGGAAATCAGAACTCAGAAAACGAGATCCTTCTGGAAGGCGACGATGACACTGTATCATCCGTGGATGAGAAAGATTTAGAGAATCTTGCTGGTAATGCAGTGGTTGTACAGATATTTCAGCTGGCTCTGGGACAATGGGCACCTGTTTACGTTTTCAGCTGTGACGCCCGTGACTACCAAATCTGCTCCGACAATTACATTAATTAGAGATTGTTTTAATTCTTCACAATGTGCCCCTCATTTTCTGCTGTTCCTTCATTTCATTCTATGCAGTCTTGTTACATTCTTTATCGTTTTTATGTATAATTTTCAATGATAAAGGAAAAAATTTCAAAGCAACCATATCAAAATTTTTAGCCATCCTATGGGAGTTAGCAAATCTCTATAAAATGAAGGGTATAGGTGAAATTCTGTCAGTTGTTTGTAAATAAAGCTCGAAGGCAGTTGCACTGTCGGCTTTGATATATAGGCCTTAGTGAGCATACTGCATATACGTTTAACTTGCCCAGAAAATCAGTTCCAAGAAGGTTAGGGCTTTTCTCAGGATTCACGTCTCTTGCCTGATGCAGGGATTTTGATCCACATTCTGCAGATTCTCAGCTTCCCTTAAGGGAAAAATTCTCTTGTATAGTATGAAAATTTAGTTATGTATTAAATGTCTTTTTTTCCTGTATTGCCTCTGACTCTTTTCCTCAAGGAGTAAAGTCTGAGACTCTTACCATTTCTTTAGCTGAAAATTATAGCCTTCCATTTTGATAGTTTTAGGAGAAAGGGCGTTAGAAAGCTTTTATTTGGTGACGTCTGCTAGCTGTGCTACCATGCAGCTTGATAATGAAAAGCAAAAATAGGAGCTGGTTTTCTTCTATGGTGGTCATAAAGCTTTTTGTAAAAGAAAATTAATTTAAACTTACTGTTAAGGGCTTGGAGTGGGTATGGAAAGTAAGGTAGATACTGCTGTTTTCAAGTCTTTTCCTTAACATCCATTTTACTCATTTCTACCTTATTTTGCCTCTATTCTTGATACTAGTAATACATTCATACAGTAATAGAGGTGAAAAGAGAGTTTAATTATATAATCTTGACAATGGCAATAGGATTAAGAAGTAATCCACACTAATAAAGTGCTGTGGGTTAGAAATGAAGTGGAAATTGTCAGGGGTCTTCCGTAGGACCTAGGCTGCCCTGACTCCTGCAGCTGTCTGCTTACCCTATAATTGAATGTCTGAGAGTGATTGAAAAAATGTTATTTCTTCTCAGGATTACATGCTAATGTACAGAGGGCAGAAGGAGACAGCAAAAGAACACATAGCTGCTTATTTCATCCATTTATAGGGATGAGCTTTGGGAAATCATGGCTGTTCTGCAGCTATCTGCTGCCCATCTGCAAACACAATGTATTTGTATATTGGGAATAGAGGGCAAACCCGCTCTGATCTCCACAGAGCATCCCTTCTATTGTCCTGCAGGCACACATTGAGATTGATGTGAGATTAAGGACCATCACCCATCTAACAGTCGATGGAAATGTCAATTCATCTGAATTTTGAAACACTTATTCACCCATTGATTACCTGCGTAGACGCACCTTGTTGAGCCACTATATTAATTCAGAACTACAAGTGCCAATCTTGTCTTTGGCTGTTTTCTTCTATAAGATTTGTACAGTGATAAATTGACCTGGAATCATAAATCCATTCTATGTAAGTTTGTACACTATGTAATTATTGCTTTCAGTTCTTTACTTTTATCTCTAATATACTTGATGCTGTTTTATTTGTAGTGAATCTTTTGTTTCTAGTAGCAGTCTGATTTGTCTCTTTGAATAAGCCCTGTGGAGATTTGATTATTCCAATAAAAATTCATTCACTTGGAAACCCACCCTCCAGCTGTTTACTCCCAAAGTCCCTGAACTACACTAATATTAGATTTGGAAGCCTTGAACAATATTTAACAGTGAAGAGGAAGACTTAGAAAAGAGAGGTATCTTTACCAGTCTTTCGTGGGGTAAATTTGTTATGGAAGAGGTTTTGTTTGTGTCAAACTAACACAAAATCTTTATCAGAGAAAGTGGTTTATCAGAGAATTTCCCCACTTTACTAAAAAAGCTAGTGACCATTTCAGCCTCAAGCCTCAGCCAAAGTCTCAGCTCACCTCTGGCCTTGGAAGCCTATTGGGCTTCCTTGGTCCTGGTTATTATGCCATGTGGTTTGATAGCCTAAGGCTTGTTTTCTAAATTCGATGTGGATGAGCTTATTTAAGGAGAGTCACCTTCTTACCAGAAAGGAGACCAAAGCTTTGCACATCCCTTGTAAAATAATTGCATTGTCATTTACTGTTATCATTACCTCCCCCTTATTAATCTTCTGAGAATCCTGACTTTGCATTTTCAGAGGAAGATTTGGGGTGAACAGAATATGGAAGTGTAAACGGAATTAGCAGGTAATTCCGAACTAGAAGTGAGACTAAAAATTAAATACAGTGTCTGGTCAGATTTGATTTTTTGAAAACTGTTACTCCAAGTCATATGTCTTGTCTTTCTCTTGGCAGGTCCTGTTAGCCTGAGCACTCCAGCTCAGCTTGTGGCCCCCTCTGTTGTAGTAAAGGGCACTCTTTCCATCACCTCCTCTGAACTCTATTTTGAGGTGGATGAAGAGGATCCTAACTTCAAGAAAATCGACCCCAAGGTGAGAAGATGAGGAAGAGTTTCATTTGTTTTTATTGTGGGGCTATGGGCTGCTGTGAGGTAGGGTTTGCATTGGTAAAATCTCACAGGCTTGATTTGAATTTCTTGGTGAATTGCCTCTGCTTGCATGAAATGCAGTTATACTTTATTTTCCAGCTTATGATTCCTTTACCATCTAGTTAGATTATGAAGTTCATTTAGATGAAAAAACAGTTTCCACTTAGCTCTTTGTTAGGGGAGAGACCTCAGGGAACATTATCTATAAGCATATTCTGCCTCAAAAGGTCCAGGGTGAATTAAGCTACAAAATTCAGTAAGATTGAGAGTGAAATTATTTTGTTTAGCCTTTATGTTTTCTGGATATAATACCAATATATCATTCTCCTTGCTTTGTTCCTGTGACTTACTGCTCTGTCCTGCACGCAGGCAGCTCCGCGTGTGTGTGATGCCTCTGTTTCCCATTACCTATAGGAGATTTTACAAGGAGCTGCATAATTTCCTATTCTTAAATGGAAATGTAATTTCCCCTGTAAAATATATTTGTGATTACTTTTTAGACCATCACAACTTGATTTTTTACTAGAAATATTTGTGCTCAACAGTCATAAAGCCAAAATTACATTAATTTCATCAATGTAAATGGTAGAATTTGCTCTGAAACAGTTTCTTTAAAAATGAGTAAAATAACCTAAAAAGTAAGTAGTTTAAAAAATTGAATAGTTTACTGGTTATGTATGTAGATATCTACACATGTACACACACATTCTGAATGTTTCGGCAAAAAGTTGTTTGGTTTTGAAATTATATGTAAATTATTAAACTTTAATGACTTAGAAGTATTTCAAAGTATTATATGGATGAAAATGTTATAATTTCATTTAAATACTGAAAGCCTTCTTTTGATCTGATGCATGATGCTGGTGTGTTGTTTCTGTATTGCTGCCCATACTAAGGTCTTGGTAGATGGTGACTGGAATTAGTTCCATGAAGGAACTAATTCTTTGGAGCTGGATAATTCAGCTAATCCACTGTAGAAGGAACTTTAATTCTGAGATTACATGACCTAGAAATTGTTTTCTGCTTTGTTCATGTCTGAAAATGTGTTTTAATTTCCTTAGGTAAGAAAGGTTATGAAAATTACTTAAACTGACTAGTTTCTTCTGGTAGTGAATTTAAGAGAGGCTAAGATTTTACTCAGAACATTCTGTTACGCTTTTGGAACACATGTAGCTGAAAGTCTAAAATCTGACTAAAAGGAATCTAATGAACTGTTCCCAAAACTAAAACCTTTGCCAATCTTTGAAATTAGATTCTTTGAAGTTATTTGCTCCTTAGGGAAAAGCTATAACTTTTATTTCTCTCTGCTCTTATTCTGAGCATCATTAAATTAATTTTCTCTCTGTTGCTTATGAAATATGGGATTTTGTAGCTTAATCATAGTGATCATTTTGTATAACTGTATCCTACCTAATGTCTCATGAATAAAACCTCTTGCCAGTTCATATTTAAAGGTCTAGTTTTAGCCAATTATAGGAATAATTTATTTTCAATACACATCGATGCTTTAGGTTTTTTTTGTAAATAAGAACTTTTTGCTGCTTCAATGTTTCCCTCCCATACCTGCATTAAATAGGAAGAAAGATATCTTTCAGTTCTGTTAGGGTATTTTCACTTTTACTGTATTATATTCCATTTATTTCCTTGAGCTAGAAAGATATCATTCCTCTTATTTAATTTGGGCTATTAATGTTTTTCTTATCAGGACTTAACTTCTTTCATGGACTCGTTAAAGTTCTGTTTCTGATGCTATAAATACTTTCTTGATTGAAAGAATGGTGATTTTAAGATACATTTTTATCTTTTAAACTAAATACTTGGCTTTTATATTATTTTATGCAAGCACTTAGTGCTTGCTTTGGAAATATAAAATTTAGACTACATTTTCCTCAGAGAATGAATTAAATTGTTTTATTATTTTAAAAAATTAGTGAATGTTCTGAATTACTGAGTTTGATTTATATTTACAGGATGAGAGGCCAGAAAAATGCATAGATAAAATATACAATGAAAGATGGGGGATGATTTCAGAACTGATAAGAGTAAAGTTTATGTTTTGAACACAGCACTGTTTTACTGGAGAATTGTTACCAGGAAATACTGCAGGGTTAGCCTCCTCTTCAATGAGAGGTTCAGAGCTGGAGCAGCCTCCCATGCTTCACCCTTCTCTGCTGTCCATCAGAGATGTTTATCCTCCACACAGACACCCTTAGAACACACCTTTAGAGCACATTCCCTTTTAGAACACCTTTCATTTATAGATTTTTTCCAATAAATTAGGCTAATTCAGAAATACCATTTATAAAAGACAACATCTGCCATATTCTGTACCTATGCCTCACTTAGCAAGGCTAATAATGTGTGTGTGTATACATTTATATATATATATTTCTGTTTTATATTCCAAGCCCTTATTTCCTTGAGTTAAAAAGAAACCTTTGTCAGCATTGCAACATTGAAGTGAGTTAACTGGGTTATTACCTTAGGAAAGCAGAAAAGGGGAAGAGAGATGGAGGGCGCTTTTTCTATTAGTAAATGGTACCAAGACCTTCTTTGTTTCAAGTGTCTATAAGCGATTTCTTGAAATGTAATTAAAATAATCATAGGTGCAGCATTTATCATTAAGCCCTTGAAAAACTGAAGTAATTTATAAACAGGAATTGTTCCTCTTACTAGTTGTTGGAGGAGAGTGTTACTGCTGTACCAATTTTATCTTTCAGAGTGGCTGATTTAGTTGTTAAAATTTTATGAATCAAAGCTTTGAAGAAGACAAGTGATTGAAGGCAAAATGTCAACTTCTTTATTCAGAAAAGATCCATAAAATTTTTTTCAGTGCTGGATTTTTCTAAATATTACAGCTTAAAAAAGTAAATCTTGTAATTTTTAATGTGAAAAATTTAAAAATCAAGGTGAAATTGCTCTTCCATATTTTATTTTACAAATATGACATGGTAAACTTAAAGTCTACAGAACAAATATACATATAACTAAGTAAAATTAATATTGTGTTTTCTAAGGATTTGGGTGGAAATGTATACAGTTAATTCTTCAAAATGTGTTATACTTTAAAATTTGCGAGTGAGAGTTCAAGAAGCTTCTTGCATTTGGTTCTCAAGTTCATGCCTTTTACATTATGAATTAGAACAAGTGGTCTCACCTGCCTTCATTTAAGAACAATCCACAAGCAGTCGTGCAATGTAAAGTAACGTTTTTATTACTGTTTTCAACAAGACGTCTGAAGGGGCTAGGGCGGAGGTGCTAGCGAGGGAGGCACAGTCCGACATTGGCACTGAGATACATTTAACATCAAAACTTTTTTATAAGAGAAATTTTACATATAGTTAAATAAATTTTTCACTTGGTGACAACATTCAGGCAACCAAAAAAATAAAAAATAAAACTAGACGTAGGGAAAGAGAGAACAAACATGGAGGAAAGGAGGGGAAACTACTATACATTGATTTGAAAATGTACCTTGGGTTTCATTTCGTGATGGCAAAGCCCGATTGCTTCTTGTGACCTTTTAAATTCACATTGTCTGGAAGAAAACGATCACTTTTGTGCAAGAACGTGGTTTTTGGTTGCTCTGCTCTCGTGTCCGCGTCTTAATCAGCTAAGGTCTGCCGCCTGGTTCCTGCCGGCTCCAGGTGACTCACGTAAAAGTTCTCGTCCAGAGTTTCCGCCGTTGGTCTCAGAGCGGTGCGTTGAGAGACGCTTCTCGAGCAGTGCCCGGCACCCTAGAGTTTGTCCAGGCTTTTGGGGTTGGTGAGGATCTCCCTGGCCAGCCTCCAGGTCTGCTTGGCAGCGCTCTCCAGGGCCGAGTGGGGCTTGCCCTGGAACAGGTCGAGGTTGGGCAGAAAGTAGTGCGGGCAGCGGCGGCACTGCAGGCACGAGATGAGCTGCAGCAGAATGCCGTTGAGCCGGTCGCCCAGGCACGCCTCGTCCCAGTCCGTTTCCCGCGGGTGCTTCTCGCACTCGTAGAGCAGCAGGGTCTTCATGTGGTAGTTGTTGAGGGGCTGGCCCGGCAGCTCCAGATGGCGGTCCCGCAGCGTCTTCAGCACCGACAGACACTTGTTTCGGCAGCCACCCATCAGCAGGCGGTTCTCGGCCTCGCCGAACTGCAGCACCCAGGCGTCACTCTCAGCCGAGCTCTGCTTGCCCGTCAGCGAGTAGCACTCCTTAGAGAGCAGGTTGAACCCCTCGGCCTTGACCTCCGCCACCCGATTGGGGCCGGGCCAGGGGATGTGGGGCATAGGCCACTGCGCCGCGCTGCGAGGCCAGATCCCCGTGCACTTGAACGCCGGCGTGATCTGCACCACATAGCGCTCCCGGATGCGCAGCTTGACCTCGCTGGTGTCCGCGATCATCTTGACCACGTCCCGGTAGCTGCACTTGTCCACTGCCTGGGCCACCAGCGTCTGGAAGCGTGAGCGGATCTTGCGCGCCGAGAGGTAGCCCGACGCCGTGATGAACTCGACCCAGAGGGACATGCTCCGCTTCCGCCCATCGCTCAGCTTGAGCACCGCGCAGCCGGGGAGCGAGCCGTCGTCCACGAAGTTGAAGACGCCCATCTGGTTTAGGTAGAGTACCACCTCGAATTCGGTGGGCGAGATGACCTCGAGCCCCTCGTAACGGGCGTCGATCTCGCTGAGCGAGCTGATGAAGCGGGGCTCCTGCACCTCCACCTCCTTGAGCACGTCCGAGACCACCTTGCAGACCTCTCGGATGGTCTTGGCGATGGCCGCCTTGCGCGCCTGGCAGCGCTCCGTGTAGTATTTGTTGAGCTGGTAAACCAGCTTGGCCTGCGCGGCGATCATGTTGGGGCACAGGTCCGGGCTGTACACCGGCGTCTCGCAGTACGTTGAGGGATCCAAGGCTCACGTGCTGGTGGTGGCCCTGCGGCTTTCCGAAGAGGCGGTGTCCCCTGAACCCCACTCGCTCGGCGTCCCACCTGGGCTGCGCGGCTGGCGCTCCGCCGGCCTGCCTGCTCTTTTCCCGCTTTCGAGAACCTATGTTCCTCTGCAGAAAATTAGGTGATAGTTTTTGGGAAGTAGAGGAAAACTGTTGGGAGGGAGGCTTTATGAGTAAACCCTGTACGGGAGAGATTGGGGGAGGGATGCGGCGAGAAAAAAATTCAAGTTACCGAGCAGTTAGGCTTCTATGTCTGCCGTCCAGATCGCCCCGATTTCTGGAGAGGGAATCTTTTAAGTACCAAAGCAAATTTAAGAAGAAAAGCGAAGCATTCGGCGATTCATTCTTTAAACTTCTGTTCGGCGCTGGCGGGCTCCTGCACCCGTGTAGGCGCTGCGGTCCTGCGCGCCTCAGGTACGTACGAGGGAGTGGGTCGGGGTCCGGTCCGCGCGCGGTGCACCCGCCGAGCCGAGCTTAGCGGACGGCGCTCCGCTCTGGCTCCTGCTTCTCGGGGGCGCCGGTCGCAGTTTCTCTCTTTTTCCTACTGGAGGCGTAGTTTGGATTGGGTTGATCTGTTCCTATGGGTTCTTGTGGTCTTTCTCTAGGTGCAAACCGCTGGAAGTTGTTTGATACTCATTTCTGCTTCGTAATTTATACTTCTGGCCCTCACAACATCTATTTTAGTGTGACGAAGTCCTTGCTTGCGTTGCATCTGGCATGTAGGTAAAACGATCCAGGGTTTTTCCTCTCCTCTAGGTTGCTTGTGCGGATTCCACTTTGAGTCCTCTGTCCCCCGCCGGTCTTCTTTCCCCTCCCCCTCCACGATCTCTGTTTCTCTCTCCTTGGTCGGTCGGTGTCCGTCTGTCTGTCTGTCTGTCTGTCTCTCTCTCTCTCTCTCTCTCTCTCTCTCTCTCTCTCTCTCTCTCTCTCTCTCTGCCTCACTGTTTCCTGGAGTTATTTAGTTTATGAATGGTCCCCGGGCCATCACGAGGGGGTGGAGCTCTGGCTCCTACAATCCCCGTCCGAGCTGTCAGTGCTCTGGCCAATCCGAGAAAGAAGACAGGCGCGCCGGGAGGACGGTAGCAGCCTCTTGATAAAGAAAGGGGTAAAAAGAGAAGTAAGGAGATAGGAGGAGATTGTAGGAGTCAAATGCTCGCACACATTTTACAGCCCCCCTTTATCAGTTGCAGAGAAGAAAAGGAGAATCTAGACGGGATTCTCCTGGGAATGGCTGGAGTAATGCGAGGCAGAGTAGCAGTGGTTCAGAAAGGTTCACTGTTTTTTTTTTTTTTCTTTTTTCTTTTTAACTCTCAGTATTGTGCAGAAGGAGGTGCACACTGACAGAACGACTTAGGCTTGAAGGAACATAGAGGAAGGAGGGGAACTCAGGAAAGGACTTGGTTTAAGGACCTGATTTTTGCAGCCCCCCCCCTCCATTAATGAACTCTCGCGGTCTTCTCCCCTCCCATTGTAAGCTCTTGAGCTCCAGTGTGTGGGACGGATGTAGGTGGAGGGTGTGTGGCCATAAATCCGTTGTCAGTAATTTCCATATGCTTTGGAAAAACGGGGCAGGGCGTTAACTAGCCCAAGCACGTTTATTGGTAACTACTTCATAATTATATTCAAGTGTATTTTATGTCATTATTTTATCGTTACAAGAATTAACCAGTTACGAGAGAAAATATCTGTGTTGTGAGAAGTAGTGCAAGTTTATATGGTGGAACTGGGCAGTTAAAATAACCTTGTAAGATTGTGTCGGACTAAATAAGTAATGAAGGCAAATGAATTAAGGTTTGTGTAATATATTAATGTACGTGTATTTTTGGTTGTCACGCAATATAGTTTCATTTGTAAAATGATTTTTCATAATTGACTCTGGCTTCTAAAAAACTTGACTGCTTCAGAAATCTAACTATCCTGTTATTGATGGCACAGATGGCTTCAGTCCTTTGGCATCTCAGTGGGTGCGTCCACGTGCCTTTATTAATGCGTGTATCATCCTTAACAGGCTGTACCTGTAGTAGCCTTGAATTTGCTGACCATTGAAACTTTGAACCTAAGTGTATGGATTCTGAGTCATTTTCAGACATAAAAGTAGACGGGGTCTGTTTTGGTTTGACTTGCTAGATAATGTACCAAATTTGGGTTATGTAGTAAAAATAAAAATCTCTGAAACCATTTAGGCAGAGGCTTCCTTTTGGAAAACCCTGTATGGTGGCTTTCACAGAATCGAGCACTAGAAGCGGCTCGGTTTGCCCTCTTAAACTCCCCCTCAGCGAACCTGAGTTCAATTGCACAGGGAAAGTTAATCTCTCCCCATCTTCTTGGTGTCAAACACCTGGAGCTCTTGGTCCTTAGTCTGGTGCGGACCGCTGGAGGCTTATCTCGCTTCACAGAGCCTCTTTCTGATGAACCACACGCGGTTCTTTTCTTTTTAAAATCAAACAGAATGCATTGCTAAGGATCTGTCCGTCGTAGCGAGGACTTGGGAAGGACAGTTTTAAGTAAGCGAGTCGAAACTCGGACTCATAGACGCGTCGGTCCCTTTTCTGAGCGAAATCAGGCGGGCGGGCGGCGGCTCTCACAGGGCGGGGCGCGGCGGGCGCCCAGGGTCTGCCGAAGGGCAGCCTCGCTCCGGCTCCAGCGTCGCTCTTCCCCGGGGGCCACCCGGGTTTCGGAGAGGCCCCAAGGGATCCAGAGCGGCTCTTCCCTAGGCAGGTTTGGGCGGAGACTGGAGGGCGCGGGGCGACCCTTCCCATCTTCTCAGTGGCAGCGTCTCCGCCGCCTCCGCTTTGCAAGGGGCCCAGGACGCGCCCGGGCGCGTGTTTGCAAACAGCCGGGGGCTTCCTGCGTCCGGCGACACCCCGCGCCGCGCTGCCGGCGCCCCGGGAGCCCCCCGCGCCGTTCTCCTCTTTAGCTTAGAAGCAGAAAGATGTTAAAACGTTACAAATGTTTTGATTTAAAAACAATTCATTACCAATTTACCCTGTCTAAGTTAGATGCTCTAGTAAATAATAAATCAGTTAAACAAAGGCGACTTTAATTTATGGCTGGGGTACTAATTAGAAACATCATTCGAGCAATAAACTTAAACACTTCCAGCAAATAATGCCCGCCCCTCCCGCCGCCTCACTCGGGGCTGCCGCCCGGAGTCGCCTCAGCTGTGCGCGGCTCCGCTCTTCCTCCGGTGGGATAATTGAGGGGAAACGGTGTCCTAGGAGGCTGTAATTGAGGAGCCCCTGTCACCTCCGCTTTTATGTGTGTTAGTGTAGAAGTCCATCCGCAGCTCCTTGATGGCGTATTAAACGCAGCAGCAGCTCCTTCTGTGGCGGATACCGTGCTGCCCTGGAGGAGACCGAGCCAGAGAAACTCTGGAGGCTGAAAGCCACTTCAAGTCTTCAGGCCGATTGATCGTCTTCTCTCGTTATAATCCGTCTCATCATACTTGAGTTAATGAGGCAAAGGAGGGGGCGCGGAATCTGATGGTGCTTGACAAATTCATTAGGGAGGCTGTGGGACATTTTATTTGACTGTTAAACATCTTGTTTGTTTGGTTTAGGCTGTGCCAACATCAGCATGCCCCTGCCCAGAGCGGTGTAGGCTGCTGAAGGCGTTGCTTCCTCAGGGAAGGCCGACACCAGGGACAGAACTGCACTTTTTTGCTTTGGATTTGGAAAGTCTTAGAACCTTTGGGCTTCTCTAGTCTTTCCCATTTCCACCGTCACACTGGGAACATTTCTATTAAAATGTAGGTGATAATATAAGGTAGGCATATTTTTGGTTAATGAAGTATGTACATATTTAAAGGTTTAATCTGAAAATTCCCAGTTCCTTTTAAAAGTTGAGCCAGATTATATCAAGAACTCCTCCTCCTCTTCTTCTCCTTCTCCTCCTCCTTCTTTTTTGAAATGTGAATTGTGTAAGGATTAGGGTTAGTAGCCAGATTACTCTGTTGTTTTTACTTATGATTAAATAAACATGAAATTATTAAGTTTTTCTTTAACTGAAACTCTTATGAATACAAAGACTTGGAAACTTAAAATGTAATCATACAAATAAGTTTTCCCAAAAAATTGACGTATTTTAATTTGAAGCCCTTTTATATATCAAATTTGAATTATAGCTAAATACTCAGAATGGTGTTAAAATATGTCAGTGAATGGACAGAATATGTAAAGTGAAAATACTTCTAACTAAAGAACAATGGGCAGTTAGACAAGAATACTAACCTTATAATATTTTACTCTAAGACAGTACAGGACTTTTTTTTTTTTTTTCCCAAATTGACTTGAAGTGTAGTAAGTAACCTAATTGTGGAATTTTCATATGTGAGGAACCCAGTTATATTTTATTTTAACATAAACAGCCTCGGTTTAAGTGTTTCACAAAAAAAGTCTTGCCTTCTATTTATTGGAAATCATTATGGGGACAAAAAGAACACTAATGCCTTTTTCCTGTCGTTTTCTACATTCCTGCACTGCTGATGAAGCTTGGCCTGCTGCAAGGAATGTATAGATGTGAAGAGAAATGATTCAGTAGTTCACATTGTATTTCTCAGAAGCCAAACCAGACTAATGGATGAAGTCAGCGCTTCTGTTCTCTGACAGTTACCGTCCTCCTTATATTTCCAGAGATGCAGAGTCTTTAAACTGTTTTACTGTGCACTGATCTTTACTTAGGAATGTATTTGCTATATTAAACTTAAGTTCACTTTTTACTTTATCGGATTAGAGTTAAAAGATAGCATTTTGTTTTTTGTAGGGATAACATGCAGCCTTTCAGTATTCTTTCCTAGTGAGTACCAGATTTAAATAGCATTTTGTTTTCCAGGAAACATTTTAGAGCCATTCAAGAATAATTTAATTTTTTACTTTTATATAAGCTCTTTTTAGAGGACTTATACTTTTTAAAAAACAAAGGGCTACATGTTTACCTCTGTATATTTTTAATCTCTGAAATCTTGGAAACATCTATGAGGCTTCCAAATTTTAGTTTTTATATACTCCAATAACTGATACAGAAATGCTTGATTTTGTAAAGAGAAATATTTTAGTCAAATTATAAATTGGGAAATAATACACTATTAAATTCTCAGAATTAAAATCCTATTACAGTAAAAACAGAAAAGTAAATAAGTAGCCTAAATATGATTTGTTACCATATTAGTGAAATTTATTGAAGTAATTATGTGTAAGTATGTGTAAGAACTTCTAACTTTTGTCACTAATTTACTGTACAGAGCATATCGAGTCAAAGTACATTCTCTTGTTGTTTTGTTACTCTGTCAAGTGACCTAATGTTGCAAAACTCTGAAGTCACAGAGATTGTAAGTTATTGATGATAATTCTGGAATCAATCTAAATAACTAGTAGTTGAATGTTTTCTTTGAATAATTCACTGTAGTACTTAATAATTTCAAGTGATCAGGCATGCTGTTAAATAAGGTTTATTCCCTCATACAAAGTAGTCTTAAAAAAAAAACAAAACTTGTAATCTCTTTGATTAGTGTTCCTGAGAGTATTGTTCTCACTTGAACAGTTTGAGCTTGAGATGATGTTATATGAGCTAAAGCAGTGGCATTCACTTTGCATAGATATGTGCAGTCTATTAAAGTGCACTGAAATATGCAGTGTTTTTATGTACTTTGAATGAGTTCTGTTTTATGGGACATTTTAAGTTTGCTTGAAGTACACTAGGTAATACTGTATATGTAATTAGTGATGTTTGCCCCTGGAGTTTTACATGTATAATCCATGTATTATTTAAAAAGGTGAAAGAGAAAAGTATGATACATGTTAGGCTTTCTCCTCAAGTTGCATAATAACTGTATGAATGTGTACTATATTAAATTATATATAATTTGCTTTTGCCAAAATGTACACCGAGAGAGTAAGAAACTTATGCTGACAAAGTGGAAGTAAGGAAGCTTTTATCCTTAATGAAAAGTAGACACAGTCATATTGCTGAGTGAGGGCATGTGAGTTTATGAGGATCCAAGTTAATATATTTTTCAAAAAGTATTTCATCGAACATGCTATATTCTTATGATGCTGGCATATGTCATTTGGCTTTACAAAGAAATAATACTTTATACATATGTTTGGACTGTAGAGATCACATTATTTCTATTTTTTCATATAATTGTTCTGAAAAGTTAGAATCAGGTTCTTTCCTTACATCTTTTTCCTTTTCTTTTGACTTTTTAAAACAATTTGAACTTACTAACGGGCTATAAGATACTAAAAATAGCCTGCCAAATAATTGTAGATTTCCTAACTTTGGATTTCACTATAATCTTCTGATGAATGAAAGGGTACATTTAGTAGAGCCAACTTGTAACTTTTTAAGAAGTGATTGTATACACATGAATTATTCTTTGTGACACTTCTACCTAGAAAAGCGAATTTTCCCTGTCTATAACTTCCAAAAGATGGACAGAGTAACAAGGAATAGTCTGTTTGAATTTACTCCTAAAGAAAATCGAAATTGACTTACTGTTTTAAAGAGGCATGATATCCTTTCTTTGTGTTCTATACAGTGTGGTTCTTGGGATCTTAGTCGTAAGATCCAGATTAACCAGATTAACAATGTATTGAGCTATATATATTTAAAAAATGTAAGGCTTAGGGCCAAGGATCTACCTCAAGTGGTACTGCACCTACCTTGGAAACACGAGGGCCCAAGTTGAATCCCCCCCCTCCAAACTTTTTTTTAATGTAAGGCTTAACACTAGCTATCCTTTTAATTTTTTCAGATTATAAGAGAGTCCCACCCACCGCCAACCCAAGGTCTTGCTATACATTTTAGCAGGCCTTAAACTCGCTATGTAGCCTAGGCTGGCCTTGAATACACAGTGGTGGTCCCTCCTGAGTCTGCCTCCTGAGTGCTGAGATTACAGGCTTGCATGCTCACATTTGGAAGGTCACATGAGACATTTTGTGATTCTGTGCTCAAAATTATTGGTTAAATGTATCCTCTTGAGTAGATTTTAGTCATATTTTAGGAAAAGCAACCATTTAAAACATCTTAGTGTATTTTAAAATATCTTGGTTCTATTAGATATCATCTATATTAATAGTAATTTGGCATTTAACTTCTGTTGAAATTACAGGAAAATTTTAATGAATTTGTATTATTCTTAATAAATGTTAAAAATCTAGCCTGTTTCTTTCTTGGAATGTTATGAATTGGAGTGAAGGTAGTGTGCAGGGAGGGTTTCTTTGATGGCCTTGTAGTAATTAAACAACAAAACTCCTTCACTGACTGTAATCTGTATAAATGACATCTGAATAGTATAAATGGAATAATATTTGATGATCTAAGAATGGAAACTTCTCCTTTAACCATCTGAAATAAAGCTAGGATATAAAACAGCTGCTTGGCCCATGGATATCAAGGTTCTGCCAGTCTGTTTCTTTTTGAATTTTCCCTTCTATCTTCACTTATCTTTTGGATCCTAAAAAGTCATTCTCTTACTTTCAAACTGGATTTGTCTGTAGACAAAATCTAAGTTGGAAGGTTTAAATCAATCAAGGTAGAGTAGAGAATCTTTGATCTATGACTATGACTGTTTTCAAGTGATTTGTTTGGTGGGACCGGACACTATCCATGCCCTTTCACTCTGCTATCAGCTAGGTACACACCGAGGACCTGCAGGCCACCAGATGCATAGTTAATCATCATACGGGGTCAGTGAAGACTCCCAGCCAGACTGAACTAGGTCTTCTATTTCAAGTACTTATTTGTTCTACTGTAAATTTTTTAAGTGTTCTCCAGATCATCTAGTGTTTTCTTTGTCTACAAAGTATAGGATCCATTTAAGATGAATGATATAAATCTGTTTATTTTTTTTAAAATGCAGAATTGTTGTTGTCCTCTGACTTATCTGGATAGATAAAGGGAGCCAGTGCAAGAGTATTAACAGAGAACATCAACCTAGGAAACAAAAAGCCCGGAATTTTTGTCTTGCCTTTGCTGTCAAGGTGACTGCGGTCAAGGCGTGGTGTCTACCCATTATTTTCTCAATTACTAAATGAAGGGTTTGGGCTAGCAGCTCTCTTGTCTCTCCTGGATACAATGGTAATTTGGCACTTAAATTCTTTTTTAAAAACCATAAAGCCCATAGAGTTGTTGACATCTTTATTAGTGTATTTCAATAGAAATCTTTTTGTGAAAGTTTAACCTTTCAGTCCTGCTCTAACATGGATATGTGAAAGTTTGTAACACTAAAAAATCATAAATAAGAATAAATTTAATACAGCTTTAGATTTTTAGCTTAAAAATTGTAAACTGCATTTTGTTGTGAAGGACAACAAAGCAGTAACCTGGAAGAAGTTCTGAGATGATAGTACTTGGATCATAAATTTATTGAAAGAAATATTTATATATTTATTTCTGTGCCTCTGTATCGCATTGTGAACAAGGTAGACAAATTAGCTTTTCTTTCTAACAATGTTGAACAGACTCTGAATGTTTTAGATATTTTCATAAAGATTAGATATTGTATAAATATCAGTTCTGTAAACAAAGAAAGTTGGTTTACTATTCACTTTAAAAATGGTTAATCTTCTGTAAGAAACACTGTTGCTGTAAGCAGCTGTGATGTTACCCAGTTCATATTATATTAAAAGATAGATCTGAGCTGGGAAAATGGTTCTCAAAACGTGAGTCACTAAAGAAAGTTTTATATTACTTTCTCATACTCTTCACTTGTTTTCATCAGAACTTGCATTGCACTTTCATCAGAAGATCTGACAAGCATAAAAGTGCTAACATCTTTTACTTTACAGATGTTCTTAGTTTTCTCTCAAACTGTAAAAGATGCTGTATCAGAGTAGCCTGGTAGGAAATAATTTCAACACCTCCTTTCACTTATGTGATAACTTATTATTTGTCTTAGCTTGTGGATATTTTTGGAGGAAGGGCAGTGAGCAAGCAAAGATTACATACTACAATCTAATTGTTCTCATTTTGAGACATATATCAGTCAGTCTGCTGTATTATAACTTCTGTCCAAAACAGTATTTAAATCTGTAAGGTTGAGTTACTCTGTCTGTTATGTTGTGTTCATTGGAAGTCCTTCATCGAGGAGTTAGAAGTGCCAGGTGACCACCGAGAGAGCTGTTGATGGGTACTCTGTGGGTTTGCAGAGAGCAAACCTAAAATACTAAGAGATGAGAAATGCATTGCTATTTGTGAATTTGTTTTATCTCACTTCACTTGAAAATTTATGAGTAGCGTGGCTTAAGGGTGCTGGAGTTGTGTGTTCCAGGGCTTGCCCCTACTGATAACACCCTTGTTGGCGTGAAAGTGCAATGCAAATTATGACAGTTACAACCTTCTGTTTTGTTTAACCTGTCAGTAGATTTCCTGGCTCAGTGCTGAGGGCAATGGTGTGTTCAGCTAGTCCATATTCACCTAAACTTAAAAGGTCAGGTTTCTACAGGCAAGCCTAGTCAAAGCCTAATTGATGAGGAGGGCAGGGAGACAGAATTTACTGTTCTGTTGGCTAGTTTCATATCGTTAGGTTGTCCTGAAAGCATCAGGCAGTCACAGCCCCTTTCATGTAAGTGCTGACCCTAGACAGGAGCTGACAATCAAAGGAGGCAGCCACAGGAACCAGTGCAAGCAGGCTATTGATTTTTCAGTTAGGTCTAAGTAGTTTGTAGTATGGGTAATGGGTGACAGAGGCAGGTATGTCATTATCAATGAGCTCCAGAACAGTAGCGACAACCCCTCCTCATATTTCCTTCAGCACTGACAGTATGCATCCAGAGGCAGTCAATAAATTGCCCAGCCCTTAACTGACAAGTGACTGGGAGGTTTAGGTTGAGGCATAGAAGTTATAGAGCTAAACTTCTCTACTTGAATGTGTGCTAGATCTAGCTGCGGAATCAGTAATTATAACTTCTGAAGCTTTCATTTGGTTAGGTCTTTGCATCTCTGAAAGGCGAAAGTTAATTTTTGAGCATGTGCAAGAGCACATTTGCTTACTTAAAGGAGGAAACGAGCCAATTATTTGTAAATATACTCTAAAATGATGTTCATGGTAGATTACTATGATACAGTTTTGCTTTTACCTTAGGGTAGTTCTTTAATCTTAGATATCTCTGTTACAAAATTTAAGTCACTAGAAATTGCCTCTCAAAATCCATTTAAATTCCTACTCTGCTCTAAAATGTTTTAACTATAGACCAGTGTTAGGTAGGGGGAAGCACTTGAACCATTTGTAAATGCAGCTAAACAGTTGCTGTTTAATCGTTAAGTTTATATTATTTTTCCTACTAAAATAATCAGGAATAGGGAGATCATTTAATGATTAAAGCCTGATAAATTATGGTTACTTCTGAATTTAAAAAGAAGTGCAGGCAATTTTTGCCTTAAAAGCATTTCGTATGGATATTTACATTTAAAGAAGATATGATTTATGTTTATGGAAACAATAAAGAACAACAGGTTTTGACCAGAAGGAATTACTTGGTAAGATATTAAAAATAATTTTGACATATTTTAAATTTGAACCAATCTCTAATTTGTTACAGTACATAAGTGATATAAAAAGATGATAATATTTATAAGTAGAAATGGGAGTTTGGGTTGCACTAGGATCTTTGCAAACTATCACATGCTTACATTTTTTAAAGATAACTTTAAACAAATTGAAATAAAACAGAAAAGTAAATGTTTTTTGAAACTTCCTTAAATAACTTATCGTTGTGCTATCTTGTTTAACACTGTGATATTGTACAGAACCAGAGTTGAAGTTTGTGGTGTCATCTAGCTGTGCAGTATCATTGGGGGACACAGGAATCATTTCCATTTGTCCAGTGCATCCCCAAAGCCCGAAGGGGAGAGAAAATAGCATGTTACCTCAGAGGGAAAGTATAGGTATTTAAGTATTTTCTTACTGTAATCACATGTCTGCGTGAATGCTCCTGTCTTCCTCTTTTAGGAAATAGAGAATAAAAATTTGAAATGTAGTGAAAAGTGACCTGAGTGTTGCTATGTTAAGGAAGTTGGGATTCTGTAATTAATATTTAGGGAGTCCTATTCAAAGCCTTTAGTCATCTTTTGAGGCATATGGATTCTTTTAAATATTGTTTTTCTGCTCTTCATTAGTCATTGACTTAACCTGTATTTTCCATTGAATTAAAAAAAATTTAACTTGGGAATCTTGAATCTATCAGTTGGTTTATTGTAGGTAGAGCTTCTTTTGCTTCATTTGCAATCATTCCTGGAATATATTGTTTTTTCAAGTGTGAAAAAAAGCCGTGAAAAGGGAACAAATTAAATTTTCATGAAAGAAAATCCTAATCAGCAGTGACAGTGTAAGAGAAAGATGATTGCCACTTGGTCATTGTGGAGAGGCACTTAGATTTGGTGTCAGTGCTTCTGTTAATGATGACTAATGTCTTTCTTGGAGCAAGTGCTCAGACACACTGCTACAGTGTGGAAAGACTGCTCAGCAGTAGACATCAGACGCAGAAGCCTCGCTGCCCTGAGACAAAGGCTTTAACACAGCCAAAAGGCAGACTCTGTGTTAAAAAGTGGAAACAATGCTGTGTCATCGAGCCATCCAGTATGAACATCTTATTTCTAGTACTAAGAGATATTATTTTAGATTACAAAGTAATTATATTGAGAAATATTAAGCCATGGTTTTTTTGGTCACTTGTAGAAATGGGCATATACTTAGCACTGCACAGACCCATTTGTATTAAGAAAGTTTCCAAAAGAAACAAACTTGAAACACATTTTTTTCAGAGCCCATCACTGTATGCCACGCAAATGCTTTACAGTTACAGAGAATGAATGACTCCAAAGGTCTTTTTAGATCTTTTAATCTTAAATATATTGCTTACAAAAAGAAGATGACATGTGTTATTTCTTCAGCTTTCCCCCCAAGTGTAAGACCTTTCAGAAGGGCATTTGCAATGCTTGTCATATTTTTTCATATACATCTTATTGGGCTGACATGTCTCGAGAACCAGGAGAACACAGATGTCATTGCATTCAGACAACACTAATTACTCTGGGATCTTTGCAGCCTCAGTGCCTGCATGTAACTGTCGATTATGATTGTTCAGGCAGCCTACAGTGGGGGACACTTTGCACGTGAAAATACTGAGGCAAAAACGTTGTGAGACAGGCCTTTTAGTTCCCTATTGTTCTCCAAAAGAACTTGGGAGAAGAAAATTCCTGACACATCAGTTTTATTCAGTATACATTTGAACCATGTTTTGGCAACATTTTCTTTTCTGAAATAAGTGTGTTATGCTTTAGTGTTTAGTGAAATCTATTATCCATCTGTTCTTTCACCTTTTTGAACAATCTTCTACCTCACTGTCTTCAAGCTTCATGGGAAATTTCTTTATGTAGCTTATAGTTTGAGAGAAACACTGATTGTGGTAGAATCTTTAGAAAGTGACACTGGAAAACAATAAATATGTATGATGTGTCTTCTGGTGTGCAATTTAATGTTTAATGAGAAGCTTCAGCAAATATGGTTAGTCTCAATTTAGATAAGTGCAATTATCTTAGGCTTTTAACACAGGTCAGTTCTTTCCTTTGTTTAATTTTCTTTGTAACATTCTGGATTTTATTTGAAGATTCACGGTATTTAGGTGGCTTTATAATCATAGAGGTCAAATAGTGGTCAGAGCAGGGCCCTCACTATTCAAGATGAAGACCAAATACACGTTTTGATAAAAAGTGTAATCCATGTTAATTACCGATTGAAAAATAAAAAGCTTCAATAATGTAACTTCATATGCTGATGAAGCAGAATTGAAGCAGCTTGATCAAAGATGTATGACGAGATAAAACTGCAGTCTCTGCTGTACAGTTATAGTAATTATGACTAATGAACCGTCCAGTCTGGATGAAATGGCATGCCCACAGGGACTGTGTCCGATCAGTTGCGACTTAGGCAAGCTGAACAAACCGTCGGTGGGGCTCCAGATTGTGTCATAAGTACACGCTTGATTATTAACATGTTTGTTTGGGTAAGTGTAGTGATAGGAAGTTATCTGAATTTGTTAAGTATAGAATTAGCCCTTCCCTCTTCGTATTTTTGTTTAAAATTAAATGCACATTTACTCAGGCCTTTGTTCTACCTCTAGGCTTATGCATACTTAGGTCACTACTCTAACATAATTCTGTGGCTCAGTGCTTGATCTGTTGTTCTGCTTCTGAAAACACTCTGTTAGAGCTGTTGTTTACTTTGGTGTGTATTACTCACTAGCCAGGTATTGGCAGGGTGCTTCTGCAGTAACAGCATATGTTAAACTATACTAAAGGTTGTATGGAGTGGTTTACCTGTTATTAATGCAGACATTTCCACAGCAGCCATGTGAGGTAATGCACTTTGCAGATGAAGAAATTGAAAGCAGGGAAGGTTGAGTAGTTGCCTAAGGTTACTAGTTTTTATAAATCCCGGATCCGTCTTGTGGAGGTTAGTTATATTCTCCTAACCCCAGTCTGCTTTGGAATTATTCCTACTTTCCTTATTTATCCAACCAGGACAGTTTTTTCCTGATGTGACAGAACTGTTAAGATATTTTAAATCTAAGTGCTCATGTGCAGGTCTAAAGTTGCAGTTTTTCAGGTTCCTAATTGCTTTCATTTAGTATACTTGATTTGAGTAGATCATTCCATATGCAATTCAGTCACCATACGTAGGAATATATGTTCAAATATGTAGATAAATTTGATGCAGTCTTGTAACTAAAAATTACTTTCAGTTGCAGTGAGGAAACATTGTACAAAATGTTAAATCAATGCTGGTAAAATGAGCAGGGCTGGTTTTCTTCTGGGATTATAGAGTCGCCACCATCACAGTAGTTATAAGCTATAGTCCTTCTCTTTTGTTTTCCTCCCCATGGTACTGTGGTTTGAGGCCAGGACCTTAGCACATGCAAAGCAAGCTCCTCACCACTAACTACATCGTCAGCCCCAGTCCTCCTCTTAGGGTTCTCTTGTTCCTAGTACTGCACACCCCGCGTGTTTTCAGTAAGTATTTGGAAAGAGGGTAAGGATAGTGGAAGGAAGGGGAGGCTTTTTAGTGATCCTCTTGGTCAGTCATTGTGTGAAACACGTGCCTGTGTTCTAGTTCCTTCATTAGGTTTCTACTTAGAGAAACAGAATAGGATATACCACCATCATGTTACTGCACTTTAAATTTCTTTACAGTTCACCTAATCAACTCTGTCTCCCACTGACCCCACTGACTGTAAAGAGTGCTCTTTGAAAGCAGTACAGGAGATAACCTTAATCTCAGTTTAGTATCATATATTTGAATTATTCTTCTCTCCCCTACCTTAATACTTGTTTCTTTATCCCTTTGTTAATTTAGTTCTGTAAAAATTTATTAGAAAACAGCACAGTATCTTCTTTACCTTATAGCACTACGTGATTAATTATCTAATGCATACTGTATGTTGGTAGACAGATCAGTAAGTTTGGTGCCCTCCTTTTTCCATAACTTTCTGTACCAACGCCAGAATTCCAGTGTGAGGTTTCCGGTGGAGATGTTCTGCAAACCCCCCCCTTGAAATGAGGTGATCAGTACATGGTAGCTTAGTGAACTCATATTCTCTGTGAGGCACTTTGGTAAGCACTTTAAATATGCATAGTCCTCGGAAAACTTAGGATGAGTTGTGTCCTGTTACTGCTCCTGTATTTATAGAAGCCAAAGCACTGGTTTTATTCTAAGGCTTGGAAGAAATGAAGTATGACTTGTAAGATGTTGACAGTATATTTTAAAGCTGTCACTTTTTCACATCCTGTTAATTTTCTATTTTTCTCTTATTTTCAATTCAGATATTTATTGGTACATTATATACACATCATGATTGCATTCAGCATTGAGAATTTGTACCAGTATATGACACAACTTAATTCTTATTTTTTCCCATTCCCCTATCTACCCTATAGCCCCCCACCCCCTACATACATAAGTTTGTTTCCTTTTTTTATTACCATCACATTATTTTTCCCCTTGTTACCCCTACACCCTATTTCCTTTTAAATATTTTCTATTTCACAGTATCTATATATAGTAGAACTCATTTACATCTTTGTTTTCTCATACCAGAGAAAAGATATTTACACATCTGCGACCTATTTGTCCTATTTTTCTTAAAATGCCCTTTTCTGAAGTAGTCTGGTGATTCCTGAAGTCTGATCTGCCTTCTCACAACTTAAATCCATGGCACACCTCCCCCTTTCTTGTTTTCTCAAAAGACTCCCAAGTTTCTTCTTTCTCATCAATCATCTTAAGGGATGGTTAGAACCGCGGTGTCTCACTGAAATGTTTTGACATAGTCATATGACTTGGAGAAGTAGAGAGCTTGGGCTCACATTTTTTGTTTTTGTTTTTGAGATACATGGATGATCAGGGAACATTAAAATTATCATTCAGTTAAGTTTTAAGAAAATGTTTGAATTGTAAATTGTTGGGTAGCCCAAATTAAGTCATTTCCAATGTAACTAGTAGCAAATCATATGAAAATACCTGAAACTTAAATCTGATTTTAAAGTGATAGGTAGTTATGGCTGTTTATAAAGGATGGAAGTGGAGTTAAAAAAATGCTCCACATTTTATACTTAGGAAACTCTGTGGTTTATAATGAATCTTTATTCAAAACTGAAACCAGTGTCTGATCAGAGAGGAAGCATTTTACCAACTAGAGTCACTATCAGAAACAGAATTGGTAGGAGTTTCAAATTGTTTTTATTTCAGCTCTTATGTAGAACTTTATTTCATTTCATAAATTATAAAATACTTTATATTTTACAAAGTCAAATATGTATTTGGAGTACAGGCATTTTTTTATGTTCTTGCTCATTCAGTTAAAGGCCAGTTTAGCTAAAAAAAAAATTTGCTGTAGGAAATATTATTTGGATTGGCAAAAATACTGTATTCATATTTTGTGTCAGTTACTGTTCTTTTAATTTAAGATTAAAGTTATATTTTCCTCAATAGGTTAATTTAAAATGTTGAATTAGAAGGTCTAAAAAGAGTCTGAAAAATTGTAAGTTAAGGGCTGGGCATGTGGCTCCATGGTGCCACCCCTGCCTGGCAAGCACAAGGTCCTGAGTTTGTTCCCTGGTACAAGCAGAAAAGCCCAACAACACAATAACCCCAACTTATTTAAGATCCATCTTTATTTCATATTATGTTTTATTAGATGATTTTATTTGATTTTGAATTCTCTTATACTTCTGACCCTTTCAAATATGGTCAAGATACTATAAATTAATTTTCAGAGCCCATGACAGTACCATGAGATTCTTTGACATTTCTTTTAGAAGACTGGGAATGGAATATTTATGTAGTTTGACCTTTGTTACACTATTTTGCTATATAGTTCATGTTGGTCTTGAATTCACTTTGTAGTTTAAGTTGGCCTTAAACATGTGGTATCCTCCTGCCTTAGCCTCATGAGTCCTGGGATTATAGAAGTGTGCCACCACATCCAGCTACAAAGATACAATTTTTTTTTTTTTTTTTTTTTAGGTTTTTTGAGACAGGGTCTTGCTTTTGTGGTTCAGGCTGGCCCTGAGCTCAGCCTCCAACTCACATCACAATCCTCCTGCCTCTGCCTCCCGAGTGCTGGGATTACAGGCGTGAGCCACCACGCCTGGCACTGTGGTATGTGGTACTGGTTGCTGCTGGGTGTGGGTCTCCACACCCAGTATTGTTATGTGGTTACGGGGGAATCGAACCCGGGTCCTTGTGCTTGCAAGACAGGCGCCGGAACCACTGAGCTAACTCTCCGGCCCCAAAGATACAATTTTAATTGACAAAAGATAACAAACTTGCTGGGTCTGTTGGCACACACCTGTGATCCCAGTCCTCCAGGGAGGCTGAGGTGCTGAGGGCTGATCAGATCTTCAGCTACCTGCTGGGGGAAATAAGAGGGGATGAAAGGAAAGAGACAGAGACAATTTGTGAGATAGGAGGAATCTAGGAGCCTCACCTCTAGGACACATCTGAATATACCGCAGCAGTTGGCCCACTTTTATTGGTAAGAAGCACAAGGGGAGGGTCGGTTTCATGGAACAGTGAATGGGTGTATAAGGATTAAATTAATGAAGACCTGGATTTTCTCTACACCTAAATGCCTATATGTGGATGACTGTCTTCAGCAGATACTATCTTGGCTCATTCTGCCCATATTTAGGGGGATGCAGCCTTACCAACCAAGAGACTGTGAGATCTGAGTTAGGTGGCCTTGCCCCCTACACCATGGCAAGAGGATTGCTGTAAATTTGAGACCAGCCTAGGTTACCTAATGATACAAGTTTAAGGCTAGCCTGAGCTGCATAGTGAGAAACTATGTCAGAAACCATTTAAAACAAAACAAAAAAAAAAGATAAAATTCTCCCCATGTTATGATTTTACATGTTAAACTGATAAAACTGAAGAAAGTGAAAAAAAGATGAAAATAGTTAAAATACATGAGTAATTGTAGCTTTTGGTATATTTCAGGTTTTTACTGTTGACATATTTATTCAGTAAATTTAAATAAATATGTAAATAGATATATTTTACATCACAATCTGTGACTCTTAGGTTGAATACCTTTACTATATTTTAAGTTATTTTTGTGTTAAGGATATAAGCCTGTATTCCACAATGTATATCTTGCACTTTGTCATGGCAGTTGTCACTGGAAATAACCAGAGTAGTTATAGTTAAGATATACATATACAAGCCGGGGTTTTAGCTCAGTGGTTCCAGCGCTGTGAGTTTGAGGCTGAGCTAAGGGCCAGCCTGAACTACAAAGTGAGAACTTGTCTCAAAATAAATAAATACATACATACATACATACATATACACACATATGATGCATATACTATGGCTCCGCAGACTTGTGTGATCAATACGAAACTGGTTTTAGAGAGCCTTGCTTGACATAATTTCACTGTTGTAGTTTTGTGATGGTAATATTTGTGAGTCTTATTTGATCGCAAAAGTCAGTGTATTGGGGCTTATAATAATATGAAAATATTTCACAATAAGCAGTTCTGGGCTGCAGAAAAGTAAGAATTAGTAAGACATAATTTGTCATTCTGTACTTCTTAGTCCAGCAGTGTTTGCCACTGACTAGTTGACCATCTGTTTATATCTTAGATGCAGATGTTTTTAAAAAATATTATATAGAATAAGTATACATTGTTATTTATTCTGATGCTGTATATACCTTTGGTTGGCTCTCCTCTTTCTATAATTTTCAAATCTGGAAGGTAAGAACTTATTTTCTCTCCCATCTTTTAAGCATTTGCTGAGAACATACAGGGAAAAGGTAAGGTAGGTTTCCTGTCTGTAGAGAAAATGAATATGCATTTGCAACAACATTTATCTCAGCTGCCATAACAATGAGTATATGTGTGTAGCTATAGTAACATTATTTCTGCCAATCTTCTCTCCTACTTTGCAAATATATATAGCTTTCAAAAGAAAAATATGATGTTGAGACTGCAAATAGGGAAGAGAAATATCTTTGGGAATCAACCAGTGAGGACTCAGCAACAATGAAAAGAGCTGAGATGCACAGAATATTATATGCTGATTGGTAGATTTGCAGACAAGGAGAAAATACATTGACTGGCCTTGTGCATTCAAGACCAATGTACATGATAGTGCCAAGAGGCTTAGCAGATAGGGTGTGAACAAAAGCAACAAAAGGAAATTAAAGGAGGTGATTAAAAGGAGAAAATAAGTGGAGACTGAGGGATGGTCGGTGATGCTGAGGGTAGTGAGAGCAGAGCCATATGCAGTATATGAAGAAGAGTAGGAATAGAGAAGAAGGAAGAAAGTTTCTTCCTCAAAAGATCAGTCACATGAAAACTGCATGAGACTCTAAAGCAGTAGTGGTGGATCTATAGCACACGTGCCGGGCTTTTGTTATCACTGAAAGCTCTAAAAGGTTTGCTGTCAATGCCCAAGGCATAGGCATTGGGATCTTCTGTGTGTGTGCCTCGGTGAGTATGCTTAGAGGTAGGCTGTGAATTAGTACCACTGCTGATTCTCTTACTGATTATCCACTGTTTTAGATTATATTTACTGCATTTTTTAAGTCAAAAGAATAAATGTGTATAGTGTTGTACTGTAGCTGGTACAGACTGGTACGGCTGGTTCAGAATCTAGGTATTGTCAGTGCTGTGTTCCTTGCTAGAAGGCAGCTAGTTCCCTTGCTGTTTTTGGTTCTTAAATTGTCTTTCACCCCTTGGTGTGTGGCTTCCTATTTCTGCTTTTAAAGTCAGAGAGGAACATGCTGCTTCTTGTACTTCTCCAGCCTTATTCCACTGTAGTGTTTTCTGGTGGCTATGTTAGATCCATGTGAGTAATCCAAGTTAAGGTCCTTAAATTAGCTAACAATCTTTTTTTAGTTTTTTGAGATAGGGTCTTGCTTTGTAGTTCAAGCTGGTCCTGAACCCAGCCTCAACCTCATCAATCCTTCTGCCTCTTCCTCTTGAGTGCTGGGATTATAGGTGTGAGCCATCACGCCCAGCATTATGGTATATGGTACTGATTGCTGGTGAGTGTGAGTCACCACTCCTGGCATTGTTGTATGTGGTTACTGGGGATCGAACTCTGGCTCTGGTGCTTGCAAAGCAGGCACCTGAACCACTGAGCTAAATTCCCGGCCTCTGGCTAACTCACTGTTAATTCCATTTGCAACCTTAATTCCTCTTAGTCATGTATATATCAGCTTTTCATCATTATAATAAAATATCTAACATAAACAATTTAGGGATAAAAGAGGTTTATTCCAAACAGCATAGCACAGACTCTGTGTGTCACCACTTGCCAGACAGCAATGGTAAGAGCTCACGCAGTGTTGAGTGAATGATCTGTCTTCAGTCAGGAGCAGGGTGGGGTGGGGTCAGGCATTCTCCTCTTACACCAGTCTTATAAGAACTACCCAAAAGAGATGTAAAAGAGCCATTTCGTGGCCTCAGTAACTCAACAGCCTTGAATCAAACCTCACTTTTTAGATGTCCCATCACTTCCCTGTACCACAACCCTGGAGACTAAATTTCCAATCACGTGGTCCCTTAGAGAACACCCATAGTCACAGTGTCTGGGAGTTAAGATATGGACATCTTTGGAGGAAACTATATTTTGCCTACCACAGTGTATCATGATTTAGAAACATTTGTATCAACACAGGTTTGAGGTAATGTCATTACACTTTAAATTATTTAGAAAAGTTTTCTCTCATAGTAAGAATAAATTTAGATGCATTTATGTCTATACTGGTAAAATTCTCATTGTTGAGTGCAATCATGATGAGGATATGTAATGTACCAATAAAGATTTCAATTTTAAAAAATGACAGTGCAATTTTCAGGAAGAATTTTGTTATAAATCGTAGTAGGCATTGCTTTTTGTGCATTATTATAGTTTCAGATAGCATTTACTAATGGTAATTCTCTTTATTTTCAGGGATTCAAATTATGTGCCACTATACCAAGTGCCGATTCAGCAATTTTAAGGCTTGATGCAGGGAACTCTTAAGAGGCAAAATTTGTCTATTGATATATAGGATGATACCACCATATGTGCCCAGTAGAAGGTCAATTTCCATATTGGCCGGTTAACATTACTGACAAACTTTATTTTAAAGAAATCCTTAATGAGTTATTGTTCACAGATGATATTACAAGAGAGAGTATTTATTTCTAGAAAACATCTAAAACTCTTGCTTCTCTGGTTCCTCTTAATCAAGTATATGTCCTATTTTTCATGTATGAGGAAAGATCTTGTCCTTTTGAAAAACCTAATTTGCACTTGCTTACCATTACTATTATACTGTTTATCATTTGGCATTGTGTCCATCACTATGTATATGTATGCTCACGCAAACATACACACATACCGTGTTTTTCTGAACCATTTCTATTCAACATGATTTTTTTTTTTTCCAAATGAGACAGAGTCTCATTTTGTAGTTTAGGCTGGTTCTGAATTCACCATAAGTCCTAGGCTTTCCTCAAACTCAAGACAATCCTCTTACTGCAGCCTTCCAGCTTCTGGGATTACAGGTGTACGCTACTCCATCAGATATCTTTGCATTGTTGTTGCTGAAAATTGTGAAGACATTCCTTGTGCTCCCTTAATTTGGATATTTCTTCATGATTAAGTTCTGCATCTAGTTGGTATTTACATAAATAATGTATCCTCCTCAGATTTTTGTACCCAGAAGCACAAGATATCCTTCTGCTCTTTAGTGATGTTAATTTTAAACAGCCAACCAAAATGTTCTCTCCTATAAAGTTTCCTCTCTAAACATCCGAATGGATCATGTGAAACTGAATTTGGATCCAAGACTTTAGATCATTCTTAGCCAAATACAAAAAACAAATGGATACATATGGAAATAATTAATAAATCTGTGGAATACAGGGCTTTGTATAGTTTGCTATATGTTTTATCACTGCCCATGGGGGTATCTAGATGTACCCAATAACATCAAACACAAGGCCCAGATCTTACTTTCTAATATTCTTATGACTTGTGTGTAGTTCTAAACTCCAAAAGTTGAAATATTCATAGGGATTTTCAGATTTGGCTGGATCTAATGCAATAATGGCAAACCTTTTAGAACTTTCAGTAATACAAACAATCCCAGGTGTACAATAGGTTTGCCACCATTGATCTAGGGTTTGTAAACGTGAGTTAAGGCTGTGCGCCAATTTAATGTGCTTAACACAGTTTTGGATGTAGATAAAACAAGCCCTGCCCCTGGGTGTGGGTGGCAGGAAGCAGTAGATTTACAGCTTGGATGAAATATCAATGAAGATGGGGAGGTAGGCTGGCTGGGGCTGCTTGCTGCTTTGCTGCCTTCTGCTTGCCACACCATGAACTGATTGTCTTCTACCATGCTTCTCTGCCATGCCTCACTACCTTGGCACCAACCAACTGTGGAATGAAACCTCTACAACCTGTGAAATGAAGGGAATAAAACTTCCTTAGTTTAACTTGTGGGTGTCAGGTATTTTGTCTCAGCAATGAGAAAAGTAAATGAGACAGAGGTCTTGCCTCAGCAGAAGGAACTCAGTGCTCCTTAGAGAAATCACAGATACTATTGTGCTGAGGTAAAGAATATTCATGTGAGTCCAGAACACATTGTAGTACAAGAATACAGAGGAAGTATCTGAAGAACCAAATGATGGAGTTATGTGGGAAAGCTATACAAGATCCAGCTGGAAAAGCTGTCCAAAGACAGAGTATTTTAAGCAAAAACAAAAAACCTAAGCGTTGGTTTAAAACTCAAAGTGTGAGATAAATATCCATCAGT
Organism: Petromus typicus; assembly: GCA_004026965.1. Classification (NCBI taxonomy): domain Eukaryota; kingdom Metazoa; phylum Chordata; class Mammalia; order Rodentia; family Petromuridae; genus Petromus; species Petromus typicus. Next base: position 46,086 of record PVIR01002719.1, read on the forward strand.
TCTTATCAAAATGAGTGTTTGAGTAATAGGGAAGAATAACAAATTACCGTGCAAAAAGCTTCCAAATTATTTAGCTCCATCTTCCTAAAACACCAACTAGCCAAGTGATTGGTGTTAATATCCTTACTAATGTTGTGATGGATTGCCTGTATCTCTGACATGACATGAGCAGAAGGGCAGTATTTCTCTGTGGCCTTCCTTTGCAGAGTCTGTCACCCCAGTCCAACATAGATAAACCTAGTTGGGGGCAGCTACAAGTTGCCATTCTATATTCTTCAGAGCGATTGAGCTTATCAAGACTAGTTAAGTCCTTAGAGCATCACAGCGCAGTGAATCTTAAGGAGCCCTGGAAACTATCTGTAAGGTGCTGTTTAGGGTAGGCACGTAGAACAAGGAAGGACACTGAGGAAAACCCAGTAATCTGAGTCAAGTATGGAGACTATACTTTGATTCCGATTTGTTAATTGATCTTTGTAGGAATGGATATACTATGACTTTTTTCCAGTATCAGTTCTATTTTTATCTGTTGGTGTACACTTTATAGTCATGCTTCTGCCTGTTTCAGTTTGTTACTGGTATGGAGCATAAATTTGTCTTGTTTTTAATGGTACATGTGTTATTGATTTGAATAATCAAATGATGTTTAGTATTCTATTAGTGTTCATTTGGTTCCAGATTTGGCCAGTGGGAAGCCTTTAAAGCTCCTTCTTAAAATTTACTTCTGTGTTTTCTTGAGTACTTCATGGGAATAGCATCAGGTTGTAGGGTTCTCCTATAATTTTTCCCTCACTCCTAGAATCCAGGCTCTGAAAGGCATTAGTTTCTTTAAGTGATGAATGCTACTAGAAATTTAGATGTAAATACTAGGTGAAACATAATTATTCTCTCTGATAATTGGGACATTCCTGTTTGTATGAAATACTGTTATTCAGTGTTATACTTACAGAGGATGCTTTTTGTTTGTAGGTTTTGATAATAAACCCCCCTCAGGTCCATGTAATTAGAGTATAGTACCACTTGGAAGTGGTAATGCAATGTATATACCACAACATTTGTACATTTGGTAGCAACTTGCATTTGTATGCTTGCATAGGTGTCCTTATAAAATGTTCAGATAGCATCATACATCTATGTACAGCATTTTAATAATTTATAAGTAATGTTATACCTATTTTACAGGGAAATTATAATGGTAGAAAGGTAAATTTTCAGTAAATACAGAGGCTAATACACTATATAGTTTTTCCTAAGTATAGAATTATGCCACAAAAATCTTTGAATAGTTGATATATGCCAGTTTGTTGGATATTGAGAATATAATAAAAAAGTAAAAATAGGTATAATTTAATTTGTTGTAGAATTTTAGGTTAACCATGTTCTCAAACCTGTTGTATGTATTAAACAACAAACATGGAAATTATTTTAAATGTCTTGTGATTTATTTTCAAACCAAATTTTTTTCCTAATTACACCAGAAAGTTTTCTTAGTTTGTTGAATATTTAGAACAAATGGATAAAAATAAATCAAGTAGTATTGAAATTTTTAGGGTGAATATTTGTTTTGCTTACCAGTATTTATTATGCTTGGATCTTCTTTGTTCTTGAAGATACTGTTGTTGACAGTTGTTAATACCCGAATGATCTAAGTATTAGTCCGGTTTGTGAATGTGGAATAGCTAGAATATGTTATTTTTACTAAACCTGAGTGTAGGTTTGAAGTTTTGTACAGTGATCAAGACAATGGTCTTAAAGTTTGAAGTGTTTTAAGTAAATGGCAGACCAAAACTTGGGAGTTTCTAGTCACATTGTGTTTTTTTGGTTTTGTTTTTTGTTTTTGAGACAAGGTCTCGCTTTGTGGTTCAGGCTGGCCCTAAGCTCACTGTGTAGCCCAGGCTGCCCTTGAACTCTCAGCACTCCTCCTGCTTCTGCCTCCTGAGTGCTGCAAGTACAGGGTGAGCCACACACACCCAGCATTATGGTATGTGATACTGATTGCTGACGGGCGTGAGTCACCACCCCTGGCATTGTTGTATGTGGTTACAGGGGATCTTACTCTGGACCTTGCACTTGAAAGGCAGGTGCCAGCACCACTGTGCTAAATCCCCAACCCTACATTGTGTTGCCTTATGTTCACCTCTGATTCTATTTCCCTGTATAGTACGGTGATTGCAGAGTTTACCATAAATTCTAGAATTGAAAGGAGTTAAGTTGTGTTTTATAATAACTATTATTATCAACCTCTGCATAAGTAGTCCCTCCAGTCATTTTATGGTGCTTTTGATCTTATTTTCCATAAATAAAGTTATATTTCTATATTTACAGTGGCTTTAGGGAAAAATAATCTGGGAATATGGTTAGCTCTTCGTTACACCAGCTTCTCCTTCTGTGGTTGTTGATCTCTGTATTTCAAAGCTTCAGAGTAGTACCTGACATGTAGTGAACATTGAAAAGATAGTTTTGAATGTATAAACGTATAAATATTTTC
>PVIR01002719.1:48670-58846 GCA_004026965.1 Petromus typicus
GCCCAGCAGCAATCAGTACCACATACCACAGTGCCGGGCGTGGTGGCTCACGCCTGTAATCCCAGCACTCGGGAGGCAGAGGCAGGAGGATTGCTATGATGTGAGTTTGAGGCTGAGCTCAGGGCCAGCCTGAACCACAAAAGTGAGACCCTGTCTCAAAAAACCTTAAAAAAAAAAAATAGGTAATAGGAAACAGGGAGACAGATTCTTTATGAATGGGAAGGGGAAACCAAGAGGTGAAGGAAGGAGAGAGGGGAAAGGGCTGAGGAAAGAATCAAAATGTTCATATACTTGTACCAGTTCCTCATGATGAATCTAATCATTATATACTAAAAACATGTACTAATAAAAAGGTTTTAAACCCTTCTTGGAATAGCATATTTTATTGAAGAACTCAAGATACTTTGGGAAAAGTAAAAGAATGTCTAAGGTCACAAAGAAACTTGGAAACATTTTAGATTATTATCCTGTTAAAATGTATTCCTCAAGCTTTTAAAATAAAGGATGTATCATCATTTTATACTTCCCTAGTTACGATTGAACCTATACTGTAAATTTCCATTTACCTCTTCGTTTTCTAAAAACATTTTAGAATTTCTTGTTTCTACAGTTGCAGTTAGATCCTATATTTTCGTCATGTAATCAAAATTAGAAGTATTTATCTGGTCTACTTCTCTAGCAGGCTATTGAAGTTTTTGATTTCTGGCCTGATTTTAGTAATCCTTATCTCTCAGATCAGTTTCTGGTCTTTTCATCCTTGCTCTAGCACAGTAACTTGGCTATTTGAAATGAAAGGAGAGGTCTTCATAGACCTCTTTCTATTTGTAGAGCTCTGCTCTGCCCACACTGACTCCTCCTCCCTCTGGGACGCTATTTCTTCTGTCTCTGTTGTGTCACGACATCTGTTTGTCTTTGGGGACTATCTACATGTCCACTTAAAGTTCTCATGCACTTTCTTGTAAATTTTATTCTTCATTCCACATGTTGGCTGAGAGCCCAACTGAAAACTATATGAAGGAAACTTTCCAATAGGTTTCTGTTTGTAATGTGGTAAAGGACATGGTTGTTATTATGGAGACTTTAGGATATTCTTAACTTTTTGACTTGATTTCTTTAGATCTGGGCCCAAATCATACTCACGCAAGTTCAAAGATTAAACAAGATGTAAAAAAATGTGTATATGTGTATGGGAATATGTGTATTTAATCTAAACATTTAAAGAAGATTAGGAATCATTTTTGTTGATGGCTTAAAATACCACTCTAACATATAACTTAGGATAGCATTATGTTTTAATTCAGGTTTTTCCCCCTAAATTTTCTTCATCTTTTTATGTTGCTCTGGTCAAATATATTTGATCATATCCATAATTGTTTACATTGATGTGTGTTTTTGTATATTTTGTTGATTTGGTTTGTACTAAATATTTTGTACCATAGTAGAAGGCTTATACAAAGTTTGGAAAATCCAACATAGGAAGCCAAGGGTATGATAAAGTTTCTTGTGAAAGAACTATTTTGCACATAAAGTTAATTGTCTCTTTCTTGGTGGAATATACAGGCTTGATGTTATTATTTGATGTCCTATAAACAGCAGTTTATTTAACCATGGTGCTGCCGGGCAGAGAGCCTGCCGGGGTGAGGGTGGTGGAGATCCCTGGTGTTCCCAGGTTCTCCTCTGATCTGCCTTTTCGTTCCTACCCTGACCTCTCATTCTTAAGACACTCAGGAAGCAGACTCTCCCTGGGATGTGTGCCGACTTTCTCTTTCATCTTTCTTTCAAGAAAGGCTTTCTCAGTTTCTGCAGTAGAGATCATCCAGACAAGTGAATGCTTCTTGTTATTATCATAACAAAATATAAACTAGCCAGTTAAAGCTACAGATTTTCAAAGCTATCCTACAATATTTCTCAAGCAATATAGTGTTTTATAAATAGGCAAAAGTGACAGAATGTGATAAAATATAGGGAAAAGACATCTTTGAAATGGATTAGACATCAGTGCAAGACATCACTAAAACATAGTGAAGTATTAAATTCTGGTTGTTTTTATAACAGGCTGGGATCCTACTTTTAAAAACTTTATAGTACTTAAGACATTGCTGAGGAATATAATTATTAAATATTTTAGAATATATTCATTAGAAGAATATAATCATATATATTTAGTACACACAAAAAGTTTTAATATATGTATTTGGTAAATAAAGCTTTTACAATTTAGACAGCTTTATAATTTTTGCAGATTGACTTGTGGAAAGTTGGGTTGCTTTCTCATGTAAAGCATTTACTATAATGAAGCGATTTCATAGTGCTTTTCTTTGAAGCTGTTGATCTTGGATAATTAAAGACTTTGCTCATTTGTGAATTAAAAAATCATAATAGTCTCTAAGTCATACAGTTGTTGAGGGAGCAAAATGACATGATTCATGTCATAGTAGTCAGTGCAGTGCCAGACAGCTACTGAAGACTCAGTAGGTGCTGCCATTGTTACTAGATTGTGATAAGGCTTGCAAAATCAGAGGGGTACTTTATCAGAACTTTCTTTAAAGCTGACTAGATTATTTTCAGTCGCTCATATTACTATATTTCGTTTTCTTAGTAAGGTACCTAGAGTAAGTGGCTAACTGGAATCTTGATTTTTTCCTAACAATTTTTTTTCTGCTCTCCCACCATTGTGAAAAACTGTGTGTAGATTTTTTAAAAGGTAGGTTATTTATTGATTTCATTTTATTTTTGCTACGGAATTAAATACCTTAAATATCTTTAGTTCCTTCAGAGAATGATTGTGCATCGGCTGTATCTCCATCTCACTTTTGAAGACAGCCCCTAGGGCTGCTTGTATGCTGTGGCCAAGGGCAGAAGTACTGTCACCTGAGAGGGACATTCTGGGAGGCAAAGAGGTGGTGTTTGTGCAAGAAACAGAAGATAACTGGTGGAGAAAATAGGGGCTGTTGATGGCTATATACTGACACTTTTTCATAAATAAGAACATAATTATTTTTATTTTGAAAAAAACCCTTTTATTATGGTAATGCTTTGTCCTTAAAGGCTGAAAAAATAGAACATTTGTAGAGATTGAATAAAATATGTACATTGTTATCCAGTTCATATGGAGACTACACATGTAAACATTTAAGACATTTTACTTGCTAGTGGCGTGAGCTAAAGAAATACCAACATATAAGTTTATAGACTCTCAGATTATTAGTGTATATGTATCACTCTACTTAAAGTAAATTTTTTATTTTCGGTTTTGCTATATCATTTATTTAGAAAGTTACACCTGTTTAAGGAAGCAATTCATTTTGGGACTGTAGTTGATGAATTTAGGAGAGCGATATTTTAATCCTTGATTCCCGGAGGATTTTCTTTCACAATACCTTTCTCCCTTAAGTCCCTAAAACTACAGTCCTTTTGAGTGAATAGGGGCTATTTTATACACCACCCTGCTCCCAATCCAATTAAGGGCTCCATAATAGATGGATTAGGAAAAGTTTACTTCTTAGCAGAAATAAAGCTTTAGAAAAATGGTGCCCAGATAGCAAGAGGGAATGTGCGGGAAAGCGGAGAGAATTAAGGAGATAATGGTCGGTAATCTCAGCTTGTCTGATGTCTGCGCTGTCCACAATATAGCAGACTTTTAGACTAAGGGGAACAATGCTTCAGATTCTTTAACCATTTTGTTGCTGAAGTTTGGCTGTCTCTTCAATTTTCTTCACTTTTGCTTTTGTTATCTGCATCTTGGGCAAATATGTCTAATCCTTTACTTCAAGTGTCTGTGTGTTTTGTCGCATTTTCTTTTTTTCTCTCTTTTTTCCCTCCCTTTTTGAGTGGGAGTGATAGTGTTGGAAGGAGGTAGGGGATGGAAAAGTTAATCTGGGTAACAATTTGCTTGCATAATTTATAAAAATAACCTGAGAACAATGAGTAACTTCAAGCGTATTTATGTAGATGTGTATATTTTAGAAACCAAAGAAGTTGTTTAAGGTTTTTGGTAAATTTTATAAACTCCATTTGGCACTGGTAGACATTGCGTATAGTGATTAACAGAAAAAATTTAAATCAACAAAATTAAAATCTTAAAACCTCAGAATTATTTTTATTTAAAAATAAATGTCATTGCAAATCATAAAATTTTCCTTCAAATTTCAAAGTATAAACTTTAAAGTTTGTATTTTACTTAGAAACCTTAGTATTTTTCTTCTTTAATCAATACATATTTACACCAACATAGAAAGCCAACCAGGAAAGTTGCTTTGTTCTGTTACGTCACTTTTGGAGCAGTTAGGTGAAATCTTTCCAAGCCAGGAAAATAACCAGTAGTAAGTTTAAAAACTATTTAATTGTTACTATTCCCAAAGAGTTTGTAGAATTTTTCCAAGGATAGTGGATTGTGGTGAGACTAAATGTTTAATGAGTCTCTATGTTAAAGGCTGCACTTATCTTCCAATTAACCCCAAGACCACGCTGGCATTTTTGTAAATCCACAGAAGTATTTTGAGAGGCCTAAAGGGTAAGCTGCAGGCAGCCTGTGAAAAATGTAAAAAGACTAACCTGCTAACAAACCCTGTGCAATGGGACAAAGAGAGTTTAATCCGTATTATGGTAAATGCAGGCTTAGTGTCCCAAAAGGGCTTTGCAGAGTGGGCAAAACAAAGAAGGGGCAGCACTAATAAAAATCCGGTGCTTTTATTTTTATACACAAAATTGTTGCAAAAGAAAAACTGATAATGGCATTAAGAAAAGGTTTGAATAGTGGTTTTAAATATGATACTAAACATTGTATTTGTTCACCAATTGAATGCAGTTTGTTGTACATAAAGAAGCTAAAAGTAACATGTGCAGTGTGGCCATGTTAATATTACTAAAGAAACCTTTAGTTGAATAGTATGATTTTAGAGCTTCAGTTCAAAGTCAGAATATTGTATCACATTCCTTTTGCACAAGATACAAATAATCCTTGTATATGAAAATGAGGATTTTAAAAGGCTTTTGTGTTCAAGCTTTAACTACAGTAATTTGTTACATGCCTGCAGAGCTTTGGGAGAAGCATACCTCTTTGTGATTGCACCTGTAATTTTAAAATCAAGTAGCCCAAGAGAATAGAAAAAAACCCCACTTTTTTCCTTTCCAATTCCCTGTTTCCTCAGCAGGATTCTTACCGAAGTTCAGAAGTTTAAATTTGATAGCATGAATAGGTCAGTGACAGAATTGTGAGCAGCCCAAAGTGAGGGAAACCAACTCATTCTCATCGTTTAGTTACACTCTACAATGATCACCATTAATCTGAATTTATTTTTTTAAAATTCTTAACCTCAAATCTGAAATCAAAGTTTCTTAGCAATTCTCTAAAACACATAAATCTAACTGAAAAGCAAAAAGTGATACAGAAGTTGTATCATATGTTGTTCTTGTTTACTGTCTACCCAAGTTGAGTTGAAAATCTTTTATAAATAATGTGTTTAGATTTTTATTTTTAAAAAAGTTAGTGCAGGTGGTCTCAGAAAAATAGCTGCATCTTTGAATAGAGTTTTAAAATACCATCAGCAAAATAAAAGGATTTATTGTGATTTAATAAATCAGTTTAATCATATAAGTCAGTTTAATATTATTGAAGATTTTACAAAGGATCAGACTTCAGGATTTTCTGAGATTATATCAAGACAACCTTAGAATGTTGATATATACTTCATGCTTAGTTTTAAAATTTGGTTTGGCTGTGAAGTTTTGTATTTACTTTTTAATAGTGTATTTTAATTCACATCTAAACAAAAACTTAAATTATTTATGTTAGCTGAGATGTCTTAATAAAACAGATATTAATAATTCCTTTTATTATGAAATACTTCACAGTTTCTGAGAGCTTTTACAAACTGAATGTCTTACACCCCTGAGCTCTGTGGAACAGGTATTTTTTATCTCCTATTTTACAGATGAGCAAATTGAGGTTTTATGTGAGTAGTTCCATAACATCACATAAGTAGCAAGTAAAAGCAATTTAAGTTCAGATCTATATTCCGACTCTGGATTCAGTCTCCCATCGTATCAGATAGAATGCATTTCAGGTGTGTTATAGTTTCTTCACTTTGGTGGAATTCTGAGAACATTTTATAATTATAAGTAATTTTTATGATGAAAGACTATAATAAAAAACAATATTATAATGCATAAGAGCTCGGCTTTAGTTTGGTATATCTGAGCCCCGCTTTTAGAAATCAAATAAGCATCATACGTGTAGACTTTGGGAGTTCAGTGGTCAGGAAGACAGATGTGTTTTCTAAATGGCAGAAAGCTTATGTTCCTGAGGGGGTGAACAGTAGCAGTTTCACTGCATTGTAGTAAATGCTGTGGAAGAGGAGTATCAAGTGGTATGGAAGTACACACCTGGCTCCTGATGTGTCTTTGGAGGATCAGAAAAGGATATCATTGAAGCAGTGACATTTAAATTTGTACTGAAGTAGCAGTATCAATCTGCTAGGTAGCTAGGGAAATGTAATCCAGGCTTAGGAAGGATGCCAGGTGAAGAGAGAGCCTGGTTAGAAAGAATAACAATGCTATTGGAGTTCGGGGTATAGAGATACGGTTGAAGGATATACATCTTGATAGACAAATGCAGGTTAAAGAAGTTGAGACTCTTCTAAGGGCAGTTAGAGACCACTAAAGAATGTTAGTTGATAACTTTCCAGTCAGGTCTTTTTTAATAAAAGATTAAGGATGATGTTTGTATTTTAACAGTCTTTTACAGGTTCCTCTCAGATCTTTTAAATCATAATATATCCACTTATAAATATGTGGATGATATTTTTCTTTGCTCTTTTAGGATATAAATTACCGGTGTTTACTAAGGTAAAAGATTGGAGCATGCCTGACCATTTGGATGTTATTCTCTTATATACTTGCTAAATAAGGAACTGCTTAAAGTGTTGGTACTGTTGAAAATCCTTTCTAGCAAAATAATCATAGATGTAAGTAACCATAAAGTCCTAATTTCCTAGGGTTGATACAGTTTTACATATTTTCCCCCATGAGATGATATGTAAAATGATAGTTCACTAATACTTAGCTCAAAAATGTTTGCTACGTATAAAAGCATCATCACTTCTTAGGCTTCAGCAGAACAGATACTGTCAATGGACAGTGAATCATTTTCTAACTACCTATTTGAACAAAATGAGGAGGGAAGGTTTTGATAGTTTCAGTTTACGTAGCAGGCATTGGGTAGTATTCCTTTCTAAGTGTGAATTGTTATCCCTAGATATTAAACAAATTCAGGACATATTCCCTTGTGCTTGCTGCCTGCTGGCAACAAGATATAGGGTTTCAATGTGTGTGCAGAGATAAGAATGACATGTAATTTGTGTTAGAATTTGACTGTTAATTGTGTATAAAACTGTGGTGTTTTCAAGTCCAGATATTTGGCAGAGTTGTTAATTGAGGAAAAGAGAGGAAGTTTGTATGAAATTCCATATAGGAAAGATGAATATTTACATAATTAATGAAACCCCTTGCACTAATAAATGTTAGTTCTAGCTTTTTAGAAGGGTACCTTAGTTTTGGGACACTTGAATTTTGGCAATACAGATAATTGCATTTTTATGTTTCTAAGGTAAGACAATATAAAAGTATTTTGGTGTCTTTTTTTAATACTAACAGGGTATCTTTAGTTTCCTTAAAAGTTTGCTGTAAAACTTTAAAATTTTTGTTATTTGATTCCTGGTGGGTTTTTAATCAGATTTATAATTTTACATAAAACAAATTCTGAAGTAATCAGATGATTTTAAATTACTTAAGGTTTTCGCAGTTATTATTCTGGTGTTTGTGTGTATGTGTGTGTGTGTATGATGCTGGGAGTTAACCCAAGGCCTCATGCATGCTAAGTATGTCTTCTACTCCCTGGTTACCATCTCTAGCTCCCTGGATTAGTCTTTCACAACACGGATTGCTAGTATTTCAGGAAGCGGAAAGTGTCTAGTGTCATCAGTTTCTCAAGAGTCTTCACATTGTATTATATTTGTAACTGTCTTCTGCTGCTTCTTTCTAGCTGCAGAAAAAAAATCAGTATTTAGTTTTTGTATTAATAATAACATGCTTAAGAATAGTGTTTAATACTTGTGGCCTGTGTAGGACAGCTTTTATCACTGATTTGGGCAGAACTCATATTGCTAGTGTTTAGCTCTAGCAGTATGTGGTAAATGCTTAATGACTATATCTCAAATGGAGTAAAAAATAATAGTAATGATACACAATATAACATATAATATGCTGAGTTTTACAGAGTAGCTCATTTTTAAAATAATATATTTTAATTACATATAATATGAACCAGTTACATATTTATGTACAGAATACTAATACAATGTTATGTATGTTTCTGTGTGTATATATTTATACTATATATACTAGATGTACTGTACTATATATATTCTTTCTTGCCCGTTTAATAATTTCTTTTGTTTTGTTTTTGTATTTTGAGACAGAAACTTGCTATGTAGTTCAGGCTGGCCTTGAACTCACTTCACTAGGTACCACAGGCTGGCCTCAAACTCATGGCGATTCTCCTGCCTCCACCTCCCTATGGCTGGAATTATAGCCGTGCATCAGATTTTTTAAATAGTACCTAAAGAAATACATGATATAGGTTTGATACTTGTATATATTGTTGAATGTTTATAGCAGATTAAACATTTTATTTTTGATGAAAGCATTCAAAATTCTTCTAGTTTTCTCAAATGAATGTTACTGTTATCTTACTGTCACCATTCCGTGCAGTAGTACACTAAATCTTTTTGCTGCTGTGTGATTGTAACTTTACCCATTCACCCATTGACCTCTATTACTGAACATTCTGTCAACTTCCATAGTAATTTTTATAATTATTATTCCTGCTGTAAGGTGAAGGAACAAAGGTCTAGAGACAATGAGGAACTATGACAGTAGAAGTAGTTTTGAAACCAAACAGTGTAATCCCAGTGGATGACACACTTATCCACTGTTGTGCCTCTGGGAATTCAGGTGTATCTCAGGGATGTATCTGGGGCCTGGAAGCACCTTTATTAAATGGTGCACTCGTGTTTTGAGATTGATTTCAAAAGTAGAACATGGTCAGTAAACACCTTCAAAGTGTTGGCTACCACTTTAAAAAGCAATGCATGATTCAGACATAAAATAATATGTTTTGATTCTACAAACTGGCACTAGACATTATAAATACTTTAAATTTTTAAAATTGATACCTTTACAAAATCACTTATTCCATCTCTGGTATACTTTTCTCTAGATAGTATTCAGAAAAGAACAATGTCTGTTTAGCATTGTCTTTAAAAAATGTAAGAGGTGACTTGAATGCAAGTAGTCTGAAAGATATTTTCAGGAAACTGATAGACATAAACGTCCCCCCAACCTCCCTTTAGTAACTGTCCTGCTTTTCCTTGAAGGTTGGTTTGGATATTTAAGTGTATGTATTTTTGTCAGAAAGAGGAAAATGGAAGATGCTTGGTTGGACTTCTTGGAAACCTTTTGTACAGATGAATTTGATTGAGCCCAGGGATACTTTTTAGTCCCCTCTCCCCCTTATTCCTTCCTGGAGCTTAAACATAATAGGAACAAGCTAAGAAAAATCACACTGAATAAACTCAGTAGCCAACTCTCCTCTGGTTACCTTTTTCACTTGATAAGAAAGGCAAAAATTCCTAATTTGCTTAAGACTTTACAGTTCAGTTTTTTGTTACTTATGCCCAAATTTAACCATTGCTGATGGAACCACCAATTTTTGAGGAGTAGCAATAATTATTCCCACTGTTCTATATTAGCTGTTATAAAATCTTTACTGAAAATTGGAAAAGTTGTTGTATTTAGTAGTATATCCGTATGATTAAAACTTTTTAAGGCAACAGAATACTTTAAATTTTGGTTTTATTCTGGTGACAAGTTTCTGCGCAGGATGTTAATTAAGATTAACTGATAAAGCCCCTCTTACTAGATTATGTGGTCGTATTTTCTCCTACATAATTACAACAGCTAATGTGGCCCACGTACTTTAGTGTATTGGATAATAGCTAAATTTTAAAAATGCTAAAGGAAAGGCCCTTTAAGAAGTAATAAATAAAAATATCATAAGTGGGATTCTTATTCAGGAATGTATTATAAACGTTTTTATAATTGCTTTTTGTCCAACTA